>JAYKAV010002519.1:0-56470 GCA_035582835.1 Phoebastria nigripes | reverse complement strand
AGATGAGGCGCTTAGGGACATGGTTTAGTGGGCATGGTGGTGTTGGGTTGATGGTTGGACTTGATGATCTTAGAGGTCTTTTCCAACCTTAATGATTCTATTCTATTCTATTATTCTCCTAAGCAGAAACCTGAATGTGCTTTTCACTAGCGGAAGATTATAGTTAATCAGTAGCTAACAACATGTAATATCAGTAGGGACAGATGTTTTCTAAAATGTAAATAAAATGCATCTGAGAAGCCATCATCAACAGGAATTTGTCTTTCCTGAATTAAGCATATTACTGATTTTGCTCTCTTTAATTACACTATTTGCTATTAACTGACCCAGCATTAAGGCAGAATTCACCATACAAATGTCAGTTTCCTATGAAACACCATAAAAGCCTTTTTTTAAAAAATAATTTATTTCATTTGGCAGCTTGGTGTATAATAGTAGATATAAATATTGTTGACTTTGAATTTTAATTATTTGGGTTTCCTCTTCTCTCTCTTTGGCAATAACTCTTTGATGCCCAGTGGAAAAAGAGTTATATTTAAATAAATTCTCCAGCAGAATCTATTTTGTCATTTGTAGTAAATTTAATCACTTTTTTCCTCAAGGGGATCATCCTATGAGCTAATCTCACCTTTTTAAATTTCTTTTCTTGTTCTTTATTTGGCCCCAAAAGTACAATTTGTTGGAGGTTTTTTGTTGGGAAATACTTCACAGCTGGCCCTCTAATTGATGCAGAATTGAGTTAGAAATTTTTATTAACATATTTGTGCAATTCTAGCTTGTTCTTTTGCAGTAATAACAACAAAAAGATCATTTAATGGWGACAGCTTGAAATCTCTGGTACTTTATCTGTTAGTCTCAGAAAAAAAAATTTTACTGATATCAGATAAGGATGTGAAATCATCGTAATCATGAGTCATCTCTTGAGATTAAGACATACTATTCAGGCTTCATGGTTAGGTACAAAAGGCAAAGACCTCCATTTGATGAGGTACCCCTTCAGGCAGGTCCTCCTCATGTGGCTCAGCAAAAAAGCAAACCATCTTACTACTTTGTGCCAATAGCTCTGAGAGTGACTTTCAGGCCAAATCTGTCTTCCACTTGTGAGTACCAGCCAGATCACAATGACCTCTGACCAGGGAAGGGGGAAGCCTTGGGTCCACCTCACCCAGCAGAACCAATGCATACAGACCTGCCATGTCAACAGTCCTGAAACCTTGACCTTGTCCAGCAGCCTCCAGCTACCCTGTCTGAAAGGATTCATGTCACCATCTGCAAAGGATGCAGGTTCAGAGTTCAAAGAGTAAAACTTCCCAAGAGGATCTCTCTGGAGAACTGAGTTATTAGTGTCTCTGCTCAAGAAGCTACTCCTCACCCAACATCATATTTCCTTATTAACTGAACTGTTTACTTCTCTGCCCCAAAGCAAGTCTTTCTTTATTTTATGACCATGTAGAACCAGCTGTCCAGACCACAGCTGAGGAAACTGTACCATAAACATTTGGGCTGCTGCCTTTGATCCATATTTCTTTTCATGTCCCTGCCAGTCATTTCCTCTCAATGTACTTCTCTGTCTCCCTGGCCTTCAAGCATTCAAATGTTTTTCATGAGAGTATGATCCATTCGTTTCTCAGTTATTGGTTAGCCATTCAGCTTGAGGTGTTCTTACCTGCACAGAAATAATTATTTCAGGAGTGTTTAGTGGAATCTTGGTGGCAGTGTTAAACTCTGCTGATTATTTATATGTTTGACAGATGGATGGTTTCAGAGAGTCTGTTACCATCATACACAGGTTTAAAACATCTGCAGGTGTCTTTGGGATCTACTGCCATTCTCATCCACAGTCTGGCAGGAAAACAAACTATTGACTTCATCTTCCTGCTTCTGCTGTTGCCATTATAGCAAATAAAAATTAATAACTTCAAAATCCCTGGGCCTGGTTTAGTCTAACATTAACATTAAATTACCATGCTTTGCTGTTAGCTTTTTAATTTTTACCTCTGGGGATTTTACGTTATTATGAAATTCATCCTGTTCCCAAATATGAATAAATCATCCGTGTCAGTCCTCTCAACACAGATGTCATAACCTGCACGTCACTTTAACTGCAAGCCCCTAAGAGAAAAAAAAATAAGGTCACCTTTCTCAGAACTGCCTGGCTTATCCCATTTACAGAAAAGGAGCAAAATGCTAGGAAGAATATAAAGCTTCAGTCCTATCAACTCATGGTTCAATGCCTGAGCTAGAAGAGTGCACATGCTGTAACCTGTGTCACCGGTAAGTCAAAGGACGGTGCTACCCCCTGATAAGCTGGATGGAGGCAGTCAGGAAAGACATTATTAGGGGGCTAATCCTCCATCATCATCAAATGTAGGACTGCCCTGGCCCTGGTCTTCTGCAGACCCCTCACACTGTGGATCATCACAGGTAAGAGTCTAAGATTTACCTATCTGAGAATAGAAATAAATCAGATCCTGGAAGAAACCCTAGCACACAATGTATATGTTAACTGGATTTGTATCACACTAAATCTCTCTTCTCAAGCTGGCAACACTGAGATCATAAATGGCACATGCAGGAACCCAAACTTGGATTGCAATTTTTTAGCATAATATGATTATCACTTCATATGAATTATCATCCTCTCTCTTGCGTGGGGTAATTTATATTCCACCAGCAGTAGACTGGCACATTTTTCTACTGGAACTATTTTAAGGCACACTTTATTTTTTTACAAGATCATGCACACTTAATTTGCAAAATGTTCATATTTTTACCTTAGAAGTGATTTGTTATTCACTTGGAYGAAAATATTTTTAGTTTCACTGCATTGTGGCAATGGATAATCTGTATTGTTTTATTTTTTTTCAAAGTTAAATAGCACTTTGCTTTATGAGCTCAATGGAAGTGTATTATTTGCCAAATTTGTGAAATACAATGCGGGCTGCTAACTGTGTGCTGTTTACCACGGATAATAATAAAGAGCTCAATCCACTTTCTGCTAAAGTATTGGTACATAGCAACCTGCTTCCAGGTTAATAATGGATAATCACAACAAACACATACCTAACAAAGATCTTCCACATGTTGCTAAGTCTAAACCTCACTGGAAGAGCAGTCTCAGGAGCATGGTATGTTCCCAGTTTGCTTCCTTCCTGTCCAAATGAAGGATTTGCAAGATGTTGCATAGTGCTAGAGGATGACCTAGGAGCTTCTTCTGATGCCACACTATGACCTTACAGGTAAAATATTAATGTGCCACATGCTTTGGATACTGCCCTTGAGGCATGTCTGGAACTGTGCTTCTGTCTCACTGTTTGGATGACAATGTTTTCRTGATGGTTGATTTTGGGATAGTTTCAGAAGACAATTTGCATGTGCCCCACTTTTGATGGATACCTGCTAAACTATAGTTTGATAGCTTGCCACAAGAACTGTCACTGAAATTAAATTATAGGCTTTCAGTGACAGCTGAATATAGCCCCAGACAAAGTATCTCAAAAAGATCCAGGAGAGCTGTAACTGGAACAAAGAACTGCACAGAAGAGGGTAAAAAGGGTGATCCAGCATATAAGATGGCTTCCATCTGAGAGGAGCTCAAGTAATTTGATAATTTGGTTTAAAAAAGAGGGAATAAGGAAGAATAAGGAAAGATACATGAAAAGACTATCAGATCATTAATGACATGGAGATGGTGAATAGGGAGCATCTGCTCACTGTTTGTCACAGCACTAGGGGACATCCAGTCAAATGAAGAAACAGTAGACTCAGAGCAACAAGAGGAAGTTGTTTTTCACATGGCATGACTAAATGAGTTGTTTTTCCCATGACACGACTAAATGCTGGAACTTGTTGCCAGAGAGTATTGTGGAGGCCATTTAAAAAATAAACAAATGTGTTCAGGAGAATCTACTGACTTTTATTAAACACAAGGATCTGGAGCTTAACACTCACAGTAAGACCCTCACCCATGAACTGCTGGAAGCAGGGAAGGTATGTACAAGGATTTAAGGATTTCTCATATTCTGTCCCCATTCTTGAACTCTTTCCTAAGCATCTGCTTGGGGACATTGTAGAAGAGAGGATATTGGGTGAGATGGACCTAAGTTCTGTTCCAATATGAAGTTACTTTGTCATTCATTGTGTATGTAAAACAGTAATTGTAGTTAGATCATCTCTGTCGATATAGCAGTCAGGATATTGTTTCTGATGGCTCAAGTTAGTAACCTACTGAAGTAATACTCAGGCAATATAGGGCCTGGTATATCTGAAGTAGAAACATGACATGAGGTTGGGCTTGGCAGCCGTCTGAACTGCTACTCTATCAAGTGAGTCAACCATATCCTGCACTAATGGGGAAAAGCCTCTTCTCACTTTTAATCCTTTTCTCAGCATGAAAATTCCTGAAATACAGATGTCCCACAAGTGTACAAATTTTTTAATTCATATTTGAAGCAGCACTGACAACAGCTGTTGACAAACTGGAACAAGTTCTGTGGAGGGTCACCAAGGTGGTCAAGGCTGGAGCACCTGCCCTGTGAGGAGATTCTGAGGGACCAGGGCTTGCTCAGCCTGGAAAAGTGATGGCTTCAGGGGGACCTACTAGCAGCTGCCCAGCACCTCATGGGAGGTTAGTGAGAAAATTAAGCCAGGTTCTTTACTGAGGTGCATGGTGAGAGAACAAGAGACAGTATTCATAAACTGAAACCGGGGAGGCTCTAATTGGATGTAAGGAAAAAAATTTCCCCATGAGAAAAGTCAAGCAGTGGAGCAGGTTGCCCAGAGAGCAAGCTACAGTGGAGCAGCCTGTGGCATCTCCATTCTTGAAGTTTTTTAAGACCCATCTGGAAAAAGTTCTGAGCCACATAGTCTGAATTCAGTGTTGAACCTACTTTGCATAGGCAGTTGAACATGCGTTCACCCAGTTCTGGTCAAATGTTTTTCCATTCCAGGAGACCAAATGCCAGTAAGTACTGTAACTCTTATTGCTACATTATAATGTTTTCTTTAAAGAAAAGCATCATTATGAAATGTGTATTTAAATGATAGGAATACAGAAGCTGAAATGCAAAAAGTTTTTAGGAAGCCTTAATACAGCTTAAGAGGTTCAGAAACCTTAAGTTCCACGAGTTTCATATGCTCCATCTACAGCACTTCCACCTGTTTAGGCTCAAATCTCATCACTACTGACTTCCAGAGACAACATTTCAAATGTAAGATCGTATTGTAGATGAACTTGGCCCGCTGACTTTAGAGGGTTACAACTGAGTGTCTCAAAGTATAAATAGATTCATTCTGAAGCGCTGCAGTGAATTAATACCCCATACTGATCTCATTCTCAAATCCCTAATTTACAGTCTTCTGGAAAGAGCTAACTCCCTAACTTAACTGATAAAAATGTATAACTACAAATAAATTATTGTGCAGAATTGTTCACATGTTACTTTGGGTTAGAGTAGATGACTTCAGAGCCCTCATTTATTCATCATTACAGGCTTAGAACTTTGCCTGGCCCTAATCCAAAGACCAATCAAACAAGCTGGTCCTCTGATGCTGTATAAACTGATCTGCAAAGGATCACCAGATCCTAGATTCTCAGTAGTCAGACAGACTTGGAACCCACTCGAAGTGCACCGTATCTCTTAACCAGATTATATTCATGAATTTATTTTTCATAAAAAAACAGAACAAGGAAGTGACGCTGGAGGGAAAAGGGCACACACGGACAATGGTAGTTCCAATTCTCTTGTAATGCCTAAACCAGTGTACTCAAGAACAACAATTGTGATTCCACATAATGGAGATTCCTTTCACCATGTATTTGTTGTGTATTTGGAGTACTTGAAATGTACCACTGCCTGCTTCATTTCCTTTAAAGGGGTGAGTATACRAAGGTCGTTTAAGTACCCCCTAAAACAAACATAGTATAAAATCTAAGTCCTCCCACTCTCCAGTCCATTTAGTTATAAATCACATTTGTTGGCTGTGAATTCAGTGCACAAGCTGATTACTGTGGTATTAATGAGGTGTTTAGATATTACTTGTGTTGCAAAATGTGTGATTACTGAAATTCTGTAACAAGCTAAAGGAATTGTCTGAGCTGCAAAGAATAGGCTAGTTTAGCCAGCATGATGGATGTATGGAGTCTAATGAAAGAAATACCCTCTGTGCATTTGCATTAGAGACTATGCATCAGTCAGAACCAGGCTGCCTGATCATGAAAACAAACTTGACAGTGTTTTCTTTGCATTGCTACTGACACATATAACCAACAGAATAACTTTTCTGATTGAGATAGGAGAGGAATTAAATCACTTGATACTGGGATTAAATGCTCTCTCCAAATTGAGTATCAGGAACAGAGAGCACTGGGGTACCAGCAGCTACCCATCTGTACCCCCAGTTATTTACTGAGCAGTAGTATAAATAAGAATTTTAATCAAAAAAACCAATCAGTTCTCAATGGTAACACCGTGACAGAGAAATTCTTGCTGGAAGCTCTCTYCAACCAAATATCTGAGTGATGCCTTAGAAAAGGATCCTGAAGGGAAGTCAGAGAACAGAGCCATCATCTCACATCAGAGCTGACAGGCACGTCATTATATTTTTTTCTTCCTCTCTTTTTTCTTCTTTTTAATTTTATTTCTTATTTCTCTTTTTTTTTTTTTCTTTTTTTTGTTTTGGTTTGTTTGTTTGTTTCCCCTTGTTTTCTCTCTTTTCTTTGTTTCCAATTCTGCAATCAATTACCTAGCCTGTGTTTTGCTGGAATAAATGTCATTTGTCTTTCTCCTCAAAGTTTGTTCAATAATTAGCCTGGTCTCAAAATGAACTGCCCAGTAAATAGCACTCTTGTTCTGACAGAAATGGAGAATCTGATCCTAGTGTAGTGTGATGTATTTTCAGGCTCTGTCTAGATGAACAGTTTGTAGCAGAAATGGCTTCAGTATTGTTCCCTCATCATATCAATCTGTTTAATGTTGCTTTGCTGCTCTGAAACTTGGTTTGATTCCAGTCAAAACACAGGACAGAAAATGTACATCCTGCTCCCCGCTCCACTTCTGCAACGGGCATCGCGTGGCGCTACTCTTTCAGAAGCTGCTGCATGCCGCACATGGGGAGAAGCCACGGGGAGATCCTGAGCCTCTGCAGACCAGCTGGGCAGCATGAACCCACCAGCTGGTCATGGGCTAAAGTGCCCACATCCATAGTGGCTTTTGATATTCTCAGGTTTTTCATGAAGCTGCCAGAACCAGACAGTCTGCAGAGAGACCCAGAGAGCCACAGGACTGCACGTAAGCAAACGTGAAAGACATGCATGTTGAAGGACACACATTTGAAAGAGACTACAAAGAGTCACAGCTGTAGTTATTCCCGACTTGCGACACTAGTCAGTTTTGTCTGTGGCGGTCTGAAGCTGCGATACTAGTAAATATTAATAACATTAATATCTCYTGACCATATTGTACTGGTTTTGGCTGGGATGGAGTTAATTTTCTTCATAGTGGCTTGTATGGGGCTATTTTTTGGATTTGTGACCAAAACAGTGTTGCTAACACAGAGATGTTTTAGCTGTTGCTGAGCATGCTTACACACCGTCAAGGCCTTTTCTGCTTCTCATGCTGCCCTGCCAGCGAGCAGGCTGGGGGTGCACAAGAAGYTGGGAGGGGACACAGCTGGGAGAGCTGACCCCAGCTGACCAAAGGGACATCCCACACCATATAATGTTGTGCTTAGCAATAAAAGGTGGGGGAAAGAAGGAGTTATGATGTCTGCCTTCCCAAGTAACCATTACAGGTGACGAAGCCCTGCTGTTCTGGAAATGGCTGAACACCTGCCTGCCGATGGGAAGTAGTGAATGAATTCCTTGTTCTGCTTTGCTTGCGTGCGGGGCTTTTGCTTTCCCATGAGTTTTCTGTTTTACTCTTGCAATTCTCTCCTCATCCCACTGGAGGGGAGCGAGCAACAGGCTGTGTGGGGCTGAGCTGCCTACTGGGGTTAAACCACAACAAACATCTACTTCTGGCCTTCGCTGGTTCTTCACAGCACTACAGGGAGACAAATCTGGGCCAGGTAGAAGTTACACATCTTCATCTGGAAGAATCTAATTAACATTGCCAGGGGACGAGAAGCATTTTGAAACACCTGGAAATATATTAAAAAAAATGYTACTAATAAAAGCTTTCATCATCATTAAAATTATGCATTTGAGAAGCTATTAGCACTGAAAATTTTATTTCCTTTCATAGAACATACATAAATTGCCATCATCTTTCATTTATCCTTAAATTTATCCTCCATCTCAAATTTTCTTCTTATTGCAAAGGTATTATTCATGCAGGGAAAAAAGGCCAGTTATYGTAGGGTTAAGTCACGTTTTCTGCCTGTTGTAACACATACTATATTCCCAAATGCCTGATGACAATGTACATAATTACTTTTTAATTTTTTTCAAGCACCTTTCATCTGTGAGTACAGAATAGCTTAAAACACATCCTTTCATAAATATTATATGGAAGAGCTCCTGACTACTAAGATAAAAAACTACTTATTTCAGCACACCCCACTGAAAGGAGAAGTTCTCATTTTTATAATAGAATCCAAATCCTGTTTATTTGTTCCAGCTGGTGTCTGCATGAATCAAAGGCGTCAGTGGTAATCTGGGATTCATGGGGTTGCATTGGAAACGTTTGACAAAATCTGCTACGATGATCGCATATGAAAGTGTAGCAGTAGATTTTCCAGGACACTGTATGCAGTACAGCTCACCTGCAGACCATACTTTAGAGGAGCATGGATCCATGCTGTCACAGGTGAGCCYGTGGAAGTGAGAGCCACCAGCCTCTGTCCCCCTGTCTGAGTCTGCAAATTAGGAGGAAAGGGGAGTCGAAAACCAGTTTAAAGGTGAGATCTGCACTTGTGCAATTGACCTTGCAGCCTCCAGTTCTGTCCCAGTAGTCCTGCCACAGACTACCTGGTTGTGGTAAAACCTCAGGGGCCTCAGGTACCAGTTGTTTCATCATTTTTTTCTCCCTTCCTGCACTCCTTCAGTCTGCTGCAGCTCTGCTTTCCTCCACCAGCCCTGCAGAAGCTCGCTGCGAGGACTGAGTCGGGGACAGAGTGGCTGTACTCAGAAGGTCCCTGTGCTCTTCTGCTCTCTCAGAAACCATCCCTGGTGTGCATCAACTTCATGGGATGTCCTGGTTAGCAACCCAGGYCCAGATGTCAAATTTTTAGGTGTCCTGGTTTCATCTGGGATAGAGTTAGTTTTCTTCCTAGTAGCTGGTATAGTGCTGTGTTTTGGATTTAGTATGAGAAGAATGTTGATAACACACTGATGTTTTAGTTGTTGCTAAGTAGTGTTTACCCTAGTCAAGGACTTTTCAGCTTCCCATGCTCTGCCAGGTGCACAAGAAGCTGGGAGGGAGSATAGCCAGGACAGCTRRCCCAACTGGCCAAYGGGGTATTCCATACCATRTGACRTCATGCTCAGTATATAAAGCTGGGGGAAGMAGAARGAAGGGGGGGACGTTCGGAGTGATGGCGTTTGTCTTCCCAAGTAACCATTATGCGTGATGGAGCCCTGCTTTCCTGGAGATGGCTGAACACCTGCCTGCCGATGGGAAGTGGTGAATGAATTCCTTGTTTTGCTTTGCTTGCGTGCACGGCTTTTGCTTTACCTACTAAACTGTCTTATCTCAACCCATGAATTTTCTCACTTTTACCCTTCCGATTCTCTCCCCCATCCCACCGTGGGGGAGTAAGCGAGCAGCTGTGTGGTGTTTGGCTGCCTGCAGGGTTAAACCACGACATTAGGAAACAAACGCAAGGCCTTTTTTTTTTCTCTCCTCTTATTCTGTGATATACCATCATGAGAGGAAAGCAGCTTCAGGACATGCAAATTCTAATCTCTAGCTACCTATGATTCAAACCCAGCGGAAAATACATCTGCTTAAGGCCTTGTAGTTTTGGGGATTCTCTTTGAAAAAATTTCAAATGCAGTTCCTTGGAGCATATTTGTACTTCCTCTCTTACTACTGCCTCCCCCGCCCCACAATGTAAACTTAACCAAAGAAAAAAAATGAAACCACCTAGCCTTTTCTCCATACCATTTTCATTTATCTTCTGAGCAAGGCAGTAGCCAAATGCACTGCAGAGTTACACACCTTTTGAACAGCTTTTCTTCTGTTCAAGTTTATTTATTTTGTTTTGCTCTGCCACAGGCCATTCTGTCATCCCTAATTTCAGAAAATAACTCTCTTATTCCTCTAGATCAAAACAGAGACATTCCTTGGAAAAGCCAGTGCACTTGTTGTCTTCGTGATCTGTCCTTGTGGTCTGGAGCTGGCAGCATCTGCAGCGACTGTGCCTCCAGCTTTCAAGTCCATGAAGCCAGCCTCGTCCCGAAGGGCCTGATGCCCACCTCTGCATCCTGTAGGAGGTCCGAAGGGTCTGCACCACCGACAGTCTTAGCGAGCCTGAAACAAAGTTTGTTAGCAACTACTGCTGAACCAGCTGTATGGGTCCTTGCAAAGAGCTGTAGCTCATTAGCAGCAGCCCTGTGGGGAGGGCAGCCAAGTACCTGACTCATTTTGCAACCTGTCAGGCGCAGACCAGCAGGATTAGAAGAACAGCTCTTCAGTACCACTCAAAGCCATCTGCACTTCYCAGACCTGATCTAAATGCCAGGAAGGGAGCACAAATCTCCATGCCAATGCCAGCAGGATGGGGATTAGATCTCTCCTGTCTATTAAAGCATTCTGGAAAATACAGTCTTTATAGCTCTCTATAAATAATAAGATTTACCGTAGATGRTGATTTCAACTGAAGATAAGTTTTATTGTTGTTGTACATGTAAAGATTTTTTAAATGTAAAATAATTTATCTGACAAACACAGAGATGGGAGTGTGGAGCAACTTCTTAGTATGCTATGATATCCTCAGAGGAAGCACACCATTCTGTAGTTGTATGATGTGGAAGCATCTATTGAGCAAAACCAGAGATAATATTTAGCAAATGACACAGCCTAGGTTACGGAAATTATAACCAATGCATGAGAAACTGATGTAATGTTCTCTTGGTATGAGGCACTTATCTACTTGTGCATGCTACCAAGCACATCTCTGGCTGGAAGTGTGATTCTTTACCTGACTCAGCCCTTACAGGGGAAGGTAGCTACACTTGAAGTTAACACTGAAGATTGGGATTTGGAAAAGTCAGATCCCTCCCCACACTACTTTTGGCTACTAGAGGTGACTAGGCATAGGAAAAATGAAATGATGGATGAATTGACACTTGTGCACTCAACAAAGAAGATACAAGAGGAAAT
This sequence comes from Phoebastria nigripes, assembly GCA_035582835.1. Classification (NCBI taxonomy): domain Eukaryota; kingdom Metazoa; phylum Chordata; class Aves; order Procellariiformes; family Diomedeidae; genus Phoebastria; species Phoebastria nigripes. The sequence goes on along the minus strand of JAYKAV010002519.1, from coordinate 45,146 downwards.
TCTGGCTAATTTCAGCAAAAAAATTCTCTGCAGTGTGACCCTCGCCATGTCCTTCTGCTTGGGCAATCATTTATATCCAATAACATTTTAGGAGCTGATTCTTGTATCAAATGCATTGAATGAATCTCAACTGCCTCTGACAGAAGCAAGATTTGAGGTATTCACTCTTCTTTCTGAAGAGGCAGATTGTACCACTAACTGGCTCAGCAGCGGACTCTGCTTGGCAYGTAGTTCTACTGTATTTGGTAGAAGCAAACAGATTCATCACAATACATTCTCATTTTCATTTTTATTTTTCTGTACCATAGGGTAAATTAAATGGGGATAATGTTCCAATTCTTCTATCTCATTTCAAGGATTTTGATAGCCAGGTGGAAGAGAAATGGTTGATTATTCTACATTTTTAAAGAATTTTCCACTGTGAACAACTTTGCATACATTACAAATTAAAATTCATAATTCCTGACTTAAGATGATTTAATTGTTTGACTAATGTTAGTGCTTTTTCACACAAATATTAGAACTTGACCATATGTGTCATTTTTATAACAGATGAGATAGGTTTGATAATTGCATAAGTTCAACATTGGGACAATAGGTGTATTTACTGTTTACATAACCAGGTGTCAAAAATGATGCAATAAGTAATTTTTTACTGCCATCTTGTGGTGCTGCACGCTTTTGATGACAAAAATGACAGATGAGAGAACCAAAGCCTTATGCAAACCAAACAAAACCAAAAGGCTATAAAATTATACTGATAATTTTTCTCTTTTTTTCCTTTTTTTCCCCCCATGTCATCTGTGATGGTGCTTAGTTAAGTTTTACTTGCAACTTCTGACTTTCATAATTTATCTCTTTGTTGTCATTTGTAGATAGAATCACCATACACAAACTGCAGATTAAGAACAATCTGTCCTGCACCCATGAACACTATCAGAACTAGCTTCTTTAAAAGATTGGAAAAGGTCTCAATGCTAAGCTGTCATGGTTTAACCCCAGCTGGCAGCTAAACACCACACAGCCGCTTGCTCATTCCCCCCCACCCCCAGTGGGATGGGGGAGAGAATCGGAAAAAAAAAAGTAAAATTCATGGATTGAGATAAAGACAGTTTAATAGAACAGAAAAGGAAGGGAAAATAATAATAATAATAATAATAGTAATAATAATAATAATAATAATAATAGAATATACAAAATAAGCAATGCACAATACAATTGCTCACCACCCGCCGATCGATACCCAGCCAGTTCCCGAGCAGCGGTCACTGCCCCCCCAGCCAACTCCCCCCAGTTTATATTCTGAGCATGATGTCATATGTTATGGAATACCCCGTTGGCCAGTTGGGTCAGCTGTCCTGGCTGTGCCCCCTCCCAGCTTCTTGTGCACCTGGCAGAGCATGGGAAGCTGAAAAGTCCTTGACTAGTGTAAGCACTACTTAACAACAACTAAAACATCAGTGTGTTATCAACATTCTTCTCATACTAAATCCAAAACACAGCACTATACCAGCTACCAGGAAGAAAATTAACTTTACCCCAGCTGAAATTAGGACATAAGCCTTGTGTTTTACTAATTTTTTGAACCTGATTGCCAGTGCCAGTTCCTCAGTGCTTCTAGAAATGAAAATCTGTCTTTTCAAATGCTTTGTATATTTTGTATGGGTCCTTTTCTTGTTTTGCCTATGTTGAAGATACTTTTGGTTGTCAGTCTAGCAATCCTAAATGCCTGAGTAACGTCACGCTCACAGAAGCAACTTCCAGTGGGCTTACCACATGCTTGAAGGTAAGCACTTGCAGCCTATAATGTACTTATCTCGAATATAACAGACTTTGAAAATCTCCCTAGATGCATCAAGTGATGTTGCAGGCCTGTTCGTGTTATCTGCTGGCATTCATTGCTTTTATTTTGCTCTCCTGTAGTGCTTGTGGAGAGAATCATCTCATACCTCTACTGTGATCCCTGTTTTGAGGTTGGCATTACATACATTTCTCAGTTTTCTTGTTCCTGAGCGGTGCTGGGTTACACAGCTAGTGCTTCTGATGTCTGGGCTTTGTTAAATCCCTCCTTACAAGATTTCCTGCTGAAGCGGTGCTTCAAGGCTGAAGCTATAGTGTGTGCCTTCTGGCGGGGCTCTTTTGAGAATCATGGCCCCTCCCCATAACCCCATCCAAAACTGTAGCTGATCAGCAGTTCATGAAATCAGGTAGACCAGCTACATCGTGTCCCGTGGTAGGAAAGTATGCTCTAGGTAGGCTAACCCCTCACTTCTGCTTTTTTCCTGTAACATCAATTTGTTTCAAAATCACTGCAAATCTGTGGTGGTTTTGCAGCTTGCAATGTCTGGAAAGCATGCAGCAAATGTTAGCTTAAACCTTCTGGGTTAAATCTATGTGAAATGGCTACGCTAACAGTGGAGGACTAGACTTGAGAAGCATGCTGATTTATTTCAGCAAACTAAATCACTCACAGAAAGAAAAAAGAGGGGAGGAGGGGAGGCTGACCCATAGAAGCTGATAAAAATGACAGTCCTATTTATTTAGATGGATATGAATGAGGCTTTAATCCACCCCTCTTACTCTGAGAACAGCCCAGATTAGTGTGAAAGTGATGTCTCAGTTGTAGCAGCAGGAACAGGCGACAATCCAGCGTAAAATGACTTTCCCCCCCTTCATACAAACAAGACACCCAAAGACACTGCTTCCCTTCAGGAATTGCTCTAGCCCCCATGTGTGTGGAGGATGATTTTACTGTGGCATTTAGACTGGCTCCCTGCTTGGGGACTGCATAACTCTCATCATGCCCTTTAACTTTATACTCTTCATTTACTTCTGCATAATCTATCAGCTCCTCAGGATGAGGGCTGCTGCAGAGATGAAAACACAGTGTCTCTGCTGGGGAACTCAGGCACAACTGCTCAGCTCTCCTGGAAGATTTGTGCATGGCTGTTACAGCATCCTTTAGCCTGCTTGCCGTCTCCTGCTTTCCCATGAGCTAGCAAGGGGTCATGTCTCCCAGCAAGATGCTTGCCACACGAAGGGACAGAGTGACTGCTTTTTTCTATATGCTCATGAGTATAAACCCACAGGCATTGTTCTGATGATAGAGAATGGAAATTATTTTATATTTTTGTTTCCCTGTGCTTTTTCTGTTGTTCCTTCAATACCTCTTTCTTGTTCTCACAGCACCTTCCAGATTTCAATGTTTCACCAGCTACCTACATTTGGGAGTTAAGGGTCTATATGCTCTCTGTCAGAGCATTCAGAGGTTGGTGACCGGTCAGGAAGGACTTGAATGGTGATTCTGAGATACTTCTAGCAAGAAGTCTTCAGAAATCTTTGGATAAACCTTTTTAGATAGCATGGGAGAAAGCTGTGGGATTGGGGAGGATCTAGGATAGAAGCAGAGGACATCAGTCCAAGGTAACGTATCCGGTGGATTTAGAGAAGGAAGAAAGAATGGAGATGGGGCAACTGAAGTAAAAAATAAGACAAGAGTGAGGTATTTTTACTTGATTAATTTTTATAACCTCACTTCTTCTGACCATCCCACTTATAAAAGCTAGCAGCTATGAGGCCACCCTATGATACATAAAGGCAAAAATATCTCTCAGTCCTTCCTGTGCATAAGAAGAGCTAAAAAGTGGTATAGAATAAAGGGGTTTGGGTTGTTGTGGGGTTTTTTTGCAGGGGGAGGAGGGTGTCTTTTTTTTTTTTTGCGGCGTGCCATCAGCTGGAGTAGTGTACCATGAAGAATCTGGAGGTAAGGTTAAATTAGACCTAATATCAGGAACCAGTCTAGTAGAAGAAGATCCCCCAATTTATTTTAATTTTTTTATGGAAGAGAAGCAAAATATGTACGTACCAGCAGCAAACTCTGTCTTTTCCCCCTAAAAAAAATGGATGCACTCAAAGGTTTATGAAACAATCTCACGTCTGAGTAGAGGTCTATGCTAGCATAATTTAAAGCAACATAAACCAATGATTGTCACAGCTGATGATATTTCCAAAGACATGGTATCAGCTGAAAGGGAAGAAATAGTGCAAGGTCTGGGAGAATTATTGTGACTGCAAATATAGAGGAAAAGTAAAGACGATAAGAGAAAAGCTCTGCAAAAAYATTCTAATCGGATACTAGGGGGTTGAAAACAATATGAAAGGAACACAGCAAATAATTCCAACCATAAGATAAAAGAAAGCATCTCTAGAAGTTCAAATATGCTTGTGCAGCCAAAAAGCACTATTACAGCCTCRCTCTACTGTCTCAGCTATTGGCAAATGCAGCATTACAAGTAACAACAAAGTGCCAACAGTGTGAAAAATCTGGCTGTGGCACTACGCAGAACCTTGAAACCATCTTCAATAAAAGGAAAAACATGACAGTGATCCCCTACATCTGTCTTTTTGGTTAATGGGAAAAGTGGTGGTGTGTGAAGCAACACAGAAGACCATTGCAGTGACTGTCAGAGAGTTTGTTAAAGAGAGATTTACAAAAGTAGTGGGAGTGAGTTCACTGCAGTTCAAGCCAGCTTTCACTCATGTACAGACAGGTCACTGGAATTTCAAATGACTTTTTTCACTGCAATTTCTAAGCAGAAAAGTTGGTGGTTTAGGAAAGACCGTTAATCAATTCTGCCTCTTCAGAGCTACATACAAGGCACCAGTTAGTAGGAAGCTGAGGACTTTCATGCCAGCTTTCCCTAGTCCTCTGGGCACTCAGGACCTTGTTCCTGATGGCTGGGGCCAGCCAGACCAAGCTACTGCTGTAGGGTTGTTCTCTGTCTGTAACCTGTCCCTTACGGCACCTTGCAGCCACGTGGGTCAGGCTGTCACTACACTTCATAGCAGTGAGCAGGACTGAGCCTACACTATCCACATGGCTGAATGGGCTCTCCACCTCACGCTGCTTTCGGAGCTGATGCTCGTTTAACACCTAGCACGGGGTCCAAACTTCCATCTTGCCTGCCTGCCTTTCACCGCTCTATGACACAAGCAGTCTTCATCAAGACATAGCCAATGATAAAATTCAGTTGCTTTTATTTTTCTTTTTTTCAAACAATCTTCACACACAGATTGAAACTGCTCTCCCTGTCCCTTCAGATTTACTGGACCCAAGCCGTGTCATGTAGGTGATGCAATAGTTTAATTTAGAAATATAAATCTGTTGCAATAGAATTGAATTTACATGACAGTCAAATGTTGTCAGAGAGGGGGAAAGTTAGGGCAAGTAGCAACGTAAAGGCTATTAACAGAATTCTCTAATCTGCAAAGAAGTGGCAGAGTTTGTTTGTTACTTCAGCACCATCTGACAGGGAAGGAAAATAACAGCAGTGGTGGAGCCCACCTGAAATGAGAATATATTTGTGTTAATAACTGTGCAGTTATGTCATAAGCTTCTGTAGAGAACTGACAACCCAAGCAGGCAAAAGAAAAGATGGATGGGAAAGAACTTTTGTTTTCTTGTGTCATCACTCTGATTTATACTTAATGTCAAGTTATTCTAGACAAGTACAGCAATTCTAGGTGGTTTTTGCCCTTGCAAAACCTTCTGAAAAAATTCACAGAGGAACAACCCAAGAGCCAACTGGAGTTACATTCAAGCCAGACTGCAGAACTGGAACTGCTATAGTAGCATCAACAGATAGCTTCCCCCTCAACCAAACATTTGGTCTCAGCCTCTCCATTGCATTTGATATGGTCAACCATAAAAGGTTGCTGTTGGGTGAGAGGGTAATGACAACCATTCCAAGTGTTGTGCCAAAATGTACTGAGGCCCTCCAACAGGGTGGCATAAAGTTCCTTTGGCTGTGAACACACATCCATACTCTGTCCATTATGCAAGTCCTTCCCCTAATCTCTCTCAACGTGGCACTGAAAAGTAAATCTTTCTACTGTTCTTGTGTTGTGTTTCCAGACTGTCGCAGTCTGGTGAAAGATAAACTGTACTCAGTGACATTTCCCAGCAGGACTAAACCAGTGTAACATACTTAAGAATGAAACCTGCAGCGTTTAGAAAATTCTAAGTGGTAGAAAACAATTTGGCCCCTTTCTGCCTTACCTAGGGTGCCTCTGCAGTATCTATGGGTGCTTCCATGTGTAGCCTTGGTTCTTTCAAGATGCAGTGCTTCCCAGTGTGCACACTTGCAATGCCCTTATCTACGCCGCCGGTCAAAATCGAATGGTTCCTCTCCTGGAAAAACCAAGCTGGAAGCTGTGCACTGAGGTGCCATGTGGAGTATCCTGTCATTAATGGGGAAATATGGTAACAAAACATATTGAGCCTTCCAGCACTGTCTTAGGAACGTCTGCAGAAGAATGTATTATTTTGGAAACAGCTACAGTTCCGCACACGCACACACATCAAGAGAGTTAAAGGCCGAGAAGGTGAAAAGAGCTCTGGTCCTGCTTTTGGATTTTTACTTGCGACAGTGCTGTTTCTGACACAGCTGTATGACCAGAAATCTGTGCCTATACTGGAGTGATACAGATTTCTAGAAAACTTAGTTTCAACAGAAGTCTCCAGCAAAGAATTCCTCAAATATCAGTTTCCATCAGCTAAAAGGTAAAAAGCAAATGGCTTCAAATGATGGAGAAAGACCCCATTCTACTTAGTCATGAGTGCATCCTGGGTTTGCTCTGATACAGACCGTTTAGTAAATTCCTGTAAGGAGAGAAGACAGATCTGCGTTAGAAGGCATACAGTCCACAAGTAAGTGGTTCGGCAGTGTCTGGCAAAGACAGGCAGCTGATCCATGTACCGGAAATCAATGACATTTTAAAACAGAAGAGTTTTTTTAATAGCAAGGGATACGAATTGGGTTTCCAGTGTGGCCCAATAGATGTGCCCATACAATGGAAAACTGGAACAAATCTAAAAGAACCATGAACACATCAGAATTGTTCCCTTCTCACACTGGGTTATAATTTAATTATGAATCAAATGCAAGCTCCTAATCCTCATCTTTAAAGCATCAAATACCCTGGTRTTACCTCAGGCTCTGAAAGAGACCATAATCCACAATGACATTCCTTAGTACAACTAAACTTTCTACATTAATGGTGGTCAACTCATAGTCAAGCTAAACAACTTTCTCAGTGAGAATTTGAGACTTGGAAATGTGCTCTCAGGGGCAAACTTCACAACTTTGCTATAAGCACAAGRCACTTCTTTGACTTTATCCCTTCTAATATAAACCTATAGAAATATGCATATAAAAAACGCAAAGCAAACACTCCACTAACATACTTCTCACTCCTCAAAGGACGAGAAACAGATGTATAATTACTTTTTTAGTGTCTTACTGGCAGCTGTTCCAAAACTATGGTGATAAGAACAGTATACAAACCACTCTAATGTAGAAAGATGTGAAGCACTTTGAACAAAGTCAGACAAGGGCTGCATAGTTTAACTGCAAAGAGAACATGGGTATTTTGTACCCACTGGACCATCTTCTTGTAGTACAAACTCTTAATGATAACAAGATATTCTTCTGACTAACAGAAGATCTGAGATTACCTTGTAATCTCAAACATATCATCATTCAAGAAACCCTTTTAGTAAGAGACAGAYGCTTCCTTCAAAGGATTTAGGGCCAAAGGTGATTCTGATATAACACAGGGTAAATATGTCAATGAAAATGAAAATACATGTATTTTCACCAATGGAGGGTCAAGAACATTACAAAGGAAGCCAAAAATCTCTCCTACATTTAGAAAGCTAGATTACTTCAGCAAAAAATATGTACAAAATATGTGAATAACATTGCTTGATACCACATATTGCCATGGTGTAAATAGTTAAAACATAATATGTTTTGATAACTTTGCTGAAAATGAAGTGACAAATATATCTCCTGATATATTGACACAGGCCAATAATCAGTTGTGAATTTCACTGAGATTGTTATGCATCAGTTTATGAACTGTTTAATTTCAGAAACATTGTAGAATGAATGAGAGTGATTTTATCCAATTAAACGATCTTGATGAAGAAGGAGTGATTAAGAGTAATCTGATCTGTCTTCTCAAATGCATTGCAAGTATGCATTCAGATACATAAAAATTCTGAGGTAGGAAGAATTTGTTTATATATTAATTTATTTTTACATTAGAAAGGCAATAAAATTAATTAATCTATAATTGTATCTATGGCACCAAACGTTTTTTCAAGGCAATCTGTATCTTTGCTTTGTAACAGTATGGTTTTATCTGTTTTTTCAGTACAAGTTTYGTGAGCTGTACTGCATTATAGGTCACATCTTAAATTTTCTGTCCCAAAACTTAACATTTCAAGCTGACAAGAGACTAAGATTCAGGTGCTCGCTTGCACCTGGGGCACAGTGCAGGAAATCAATTGAGCATATTCTTCTGTGTATTCCCACAACAAAGCACTTAAAACAGGTGCCTAGCTCCCTAGAGATGCATAAAGAAACTAAATTCAAGATCCTTAAGTTCCTATATGAAGTCTAGTCACTCCAGACTCCCTATCTAGTCAACGGTGAGAATGGCTCTTCTAGAGGGTCAATTGCAGCTTCTGAGATTAAATTGCTCTCTAGAGAAACTTTTGTTGTTGTTGTTGACTGCATACAGAGACTAAAATGGTTATGCTTCATGCTTAGTCGTATCAAGATGGGTCAGATGATCTGTGCCTTTGGGCACACTCTCGGAAAAGGATCTCACTACCTCAAATGGAAACATGCAATATGTGTAAGCTACCTGTGTATTGAGCAACACATAGAAGACATGTCTTGAAAAACAGTGAATCCAGACAGAAGTGCCAGTATTTTTCTTTTCCAAATAAGTAAAATTCACTCAACACAAAGAGGAAAATAAGCAATAACATATCTAACAGTGAAAGGCCATTAACTGTGATATTGTCTGAGCAATTTGGTAGCTCTTTTGGTGATGTTCTTCAATAGAATTTGGGCAGCTGTGCATTTTTGTAAGTTTTTCATTACCATAGATGTGTCTAAATAACCTTTATAAATCTGGACCTAAACATCCTCTAGAACGTAGGCTGAAGTGAAACATGAGTTTTTCTTAGTAGAAGCAGCAGCTATCAGATATTATTTGCAAAGCTTGCACATTTTAATCACTGTTCAGAATGAAAATATCTGAATTGTATTGGCTGGTATCAATCACTACAAGCTGGTGCAGCAAGTGGGACAGTAAATCTTTTTTTACTTGGACAATACAGTATGAAGATGGGGGAGTTTGGTATGCCTCCTCCACACTTCTAGGAACTTATTCAGAGGAGGAGACCTCCCAGCTGGTAAGAAATAGCTGTTTCTCAAGCTATTTTCACTGCTAAATTAGTTTATTGGATCCACAGTGCACAGAAGGTTCTGGCCCTGTTCTTTATACGCAGTCTACCTGTTCTGCTGAAAAGAATAGCTAAAATATGAGCAGGTTAATTTTTCACATCAATATTCTGAAACTTGTGAAGCTTGAGATTTCTCCTTGAATCAGGAGTTAAATGTCTGTATAGATGAAGAACACTTACAGGAGTCTTAAAGCATCAAATAGGATCTTATCTGACACCTAATAACGCTGGTATGCTTCCTCACCCTTTTTGGTAATAGTAGTGGTTTACATTCCTTCAGTTCCCACTTTCAACTTCAGATTGGCTCTGCTCAAATGATTCACCCTTCTCCTAGTATCTGGGACATTTTAGGGAAAAAAAAATGAATGTTTCTTTAAAAGTATGCTATGTAAGATTATCTTAAAATCTACGTTAGGAGTCTTACCAGTTGATTCTTAACAGTGCGCCTGACAGTGGTGTAAAGCTAATACAATGTCAGTGAGTCACTTTCAATAACACTGAGGTTTCTGACTTAAATCCTCATTTTCAGTAGAGGTGCAGGAAAAAATAGCTTAAGTCTTCTCTGTTACRGAGAACTGTAAGTGAAACAAGAAGCAATTTAGAGTCTATTAAGTCAAAGTAAAGTTCCCATAACTAAAGTTCATTTTAACATTCTGGGACATGTCCAAGAGTTTTGATACAGGTGAGATACATCTACCATTTGTGGCATGAACTACTTATGGAAACTGCTTCTCTCTGCACAGTCCTTCTTCTACTGGTGTCCTGGCATCACGACAACATATTCCCAAATGCACTTCTATTCCCCTAGGTTTCCCTCTGGATTTTCTTTTCCCCTAAAAAATAGGTTTTTGCTATAGGGGGGAATTGAAAATGTAATATGAATATTCTCAAAATGAACATATTTACATGTGTTGACACAGCTGGAGGGCCTTGCAAAAAAGGGACTGCCTCTGATCTGTGTTCTCCATTCTGTAGATAGCTCTCTGGGAGCTCAGACGAAGGGAGGATTGTATCCCTTCTCATCCTCAACCTGTGCATGTGGCTTACTCTATCACAAAATCATTTGTGCTTTCCTTTTCAGACAGTCAAGCATTCAGTACCAATAGGACCCACAGTTCAGAATGGCTCAGTACATTTTCCCAGCTGGTTTCTGGGAACCTGCTTATCTTTCCTCTTTTTCCTCCTGCACACTAATGCTCTTTCCTGAGGTCATCAGTAAGTCCCATGCAGACACCTCTCTTCCAAAAGAACACAAGCTGATTGATTTAATCTGCACTGACATTTCAAAGAACCAGCATAAAGGTACTGCCTAGAGAATCTAAAATATTTAATACCCAAATATGTATTATCTGGTGTGCCTTTGGTGTGAATTTCAGTAGGCATTGCTCCCAGGATCAACTTAGAGAGACCTACAGGAGAAAAATAAAGAAAACATAATGATGTGCAACTAAAAAAAGTTCTGCCTTTACGAGTGAAAATGTCCTTACAATGCTAAAAGGTACAGCCTTGCAGAGTGCACCACTCAGTATCTTTAAAATGCTTCTTCACCAGTCAAGACTGAAGGGGAAAAGGAAGCACAAAGACAAAACTGCAGGACTTTATTGTCCTTGAGGTATATTGCAGGAAGGGAGGATGATTATGAATCTAAGATGATTAAATACTAATGGCACAAACTTCACAAGTGATGAAACAGCCAAATAAATTACCAGCGCTTTAAACCAGACACATTTAGATTAACAGTACTTCTGTGAGACAGTTTGATAAATGTATCGAATTTAGCAGCGCTGCATTGTCCCCATTTCAGGGACCTTTGACTTTGGTCACCTGCTTATTAATTGGACTCGTTTGCATCTATGCATTGTGAGATGTCATCCCCATTCTCTGGATAACATTCTTTGTAAAAATATAGGGTCTTATTTATGATTCTATAGCACAGGGTTTCCCAGGAAGTAAGAGCTGTTAAGTTGCTGTTTCAACATGTCAGTATCAATAGTATTCAAATTATCAAAGCCAGATCTGCTTTGATATTTTCCAGGTTGAACACAAATGTTTGGTTYGTCTAGACTTCAGGTCAAGCATTTTGAATTCTTGTTACTATTCATCAAAAGTTGATTGTTTTATTATGACAAAACTGAAATTCTTATTTACGCTGAGTAGTAACTTACTCCGTAGACAACAACACTGACTTCAGCATGATTACGTACAATGCAAGGCACTATTTATTTTAGCTATCCTATCCTGATGTGCAAAAATAAGTATCATTTGGCACTAAATTACGGTTGTCCTTGCAAAGCAGAATAGCTCAGAGCAAGAGGCATTGAGCCATGAGACAGTGCTCCAAGGACACCCATGCAACCCACAAACACTGCCTGCTGGACAGGCTTCGAAGCCCCAAGCTGTACATTCATATGCTGGGCAGACCAGGCTCATCTATACTAAATAGTACTGAGCAGTTTGCCAACAAGTATTTTTTGTATTTTTTTCAGTATTTACCATTTACTGAATAGTTTGCCAGTGCATGCTACCTCACCCTCTCTCCACAAACCAGTCTATAATTAGGCAAAGTTTAACATTTACTCAGAAATTTCGAATTTAAAGTGAAATTTGACTGTAAAGGTTGGAAAGGTTGTTCAACTAATTTTGCTAGAAAATGTTTTTCATGATTCCTCTTWCTCTGCAGAAGAAGAGATCTGAGATCTGAAGCTCTACTATAGATCTTATTAGACGCTCATTCCAGATCTCCAATATTTCTCACTGGTAGAAGTTCTAGCTCTGCCCCTAGCACATCCCATCCCAATAACTGTCACACCACAATTCTTTTGGCATTTTTCAGAAAACGTATGTTTTAGAAGTTTTCTAACAATGAAGCAGCTATTTCTCTGGCCCTTGATTGATTTCACATAATTGCCTTACTAGCCAACATACTGTTTAATCGAGGGTTTCCTTTGTAAGGAAATTTATTTGACAGTGTTCTAAGAAATATTTTTAGGTTTTGCTGAGCACAAGTAAAAGCAAAATTGCTGGGGGTTTTGTTAAGAACCCTTGCAGCAATGCATCTAAAAAGAACTAGTAGAATTGTTTAGCTTGTTTTCTTCTTGTTTTATACATGCAGATAATATTTCAAAGATTGACAGCATCATGACAGTCCAAATCACTGCATGGTATCTATGTTACAGATACTGAAATAGTGCATTGAATATTTTTCAGAGGTATTAGATAACCTGCTGTTTGCTTTGAAAAGTCAGTTAGCTTGGGCTTTGTATAAAAACTGAGCTTTGCTTACCATAGCACTAATGTGAAAAAATCCAGCACATGTCTTTGAACACTTCCTAGAATAAATCTGTATATGACAGGCTTCCTGAATCTGATGACCTAGCATATAAGCAAAATGGGAACACATGTTTGTGTTGGTGACCCCACCATCTATTTAACACCCCCTCCTTCTAACCCTCTTCAAGTCTTATTCTATACTCTGGATCGACGGTTGGGTTGATATCCCAACCAAGTGAATCCCTTTGATCTATATTTTTGGGTTTTTACTGTTTCTTTAATTGAGGGTAAACGGAACAATAAGCAGGTTCACAGAAATACATATTATGCTTCCAATCTTCAGGTTTTTTTCATTTAATTGGTGATTTCAAATGCGATTCTGACCACAACCTTGATTTTGTCTTTAGACTGTTGCACTGCACGTCGATGTTTATGTATCCTGACAGATCATCCCTATCTCCATCAACTGTGGGATATTGCAGTGCATAGTCTAACTAGCATTTCATTTCCATGGAAAAACCTTAGTAAAATGGTGAATCTGTGTTGCTGTCAGAAAGAAATTGATGGCTCTTAGAAGAGAAGAGAGCAAAGCTAATCAGATACTCTGGCTGTTTTAACTGAAGGCAAACTAAAGGCACAGCCTCATGGAGATCAGTGGAATAGGATGGCCATTGTAAGAGAAGTGTCTGGTGTTTTTCATCTTTGGATTTTCTRCAGCTCTCTGGGGCTTTCCTGCTATTGAACCACACATCTTTTATACAGTAATTATGAATATTTAGTTAGCACCAGCTGCATAATTCTATCAACTGATTCTTAAACTGTGTGCCTTGAACTAAGCATCTTTATTAGATGTGAATGTTGATTCTTAATTTCAAAAATTTTAGATTTCACCACAGTTTTTGCTTCTTTTTCTCAATATTTAGGTTTCTGTCTATTCTGAACATAAAGAACTTTAACATGTGACCTTTTGATTACATTGTCTCTCCTTACTGTCAGCAGTTAAAAATCTCTTCCCTGCATAGATATTTTTATCACCTGTTAACTTTTCCTGGATAAACAAGAAACACCTTGTCAGAACAAGGTGTTCTACAACATTCAAAACTCTTGTAGTTCTTTTCTTTGCCTTTCATCAATTTTTCAGCAGCTTTTTAAAGAATGAAAAGAAAGTCTCCAACACAGCATTCTGATAATGGTATCTCTAATGCTATTTTCAGACATGGCAATGCTTCTCTATTTTTCTTGATACTCCTTAAGAATTATTTTAGCCTTCTAAGTGTCACTTCAGATTCAGCTATTTAGTGCCTAAATTCTCTTGACTCGCAGCTTTCTAGGATGCAACCCCTCTGCCCATTACCACAAGCACTCTGTTTTGCTCCTAGCTGAATGACTTTGCATTTGGAAGAATTAAAATGTGTATTGGGACACTCCAAGTGGCAGTTCAAAGGCTATATTTTGTTTCAGATTGACAGCAAGATGCCTGCTGGAGCTAGTGAGCCTGAGCAGATTGCAGTGGGATAGTTCGGCTATTGCCAAGCTCCAGCGTGCAGCCTGGAGTCTGAGAAACCTGCTCGAGCCTGTGAGACCCGGGATACTGTTAGCAGGCAGCTGAAAATTAGCCTGCCTACAGCTATGCAGGATATAATAGGATCAAACATGTTACTAATTGCTAAAAGGGCTGGCAACACCAATTGGGGAGTTCCCAGGAACCACTGAGAAAAAGCAAGGGAATGCAATATAACACACCCCCTCGCAGCTGCCTCTTGGCCATACCCCCAGCTTGATAAGAGTGACAATGTTTTTCAGCACCTCCTTTTCTTCCACCACCAGACTGATTTTTGAGCTCAGTCAGCAAATTGTTCATTGCAACAACAGCAGCAGTGTGTGTGGAAAACATCAAGTGACTGTGCTGCAGAGCAGTAACAAAATAAACCAGGGACTGCACAATCACAGTGTAAATACCTGCAAAGGTTTGTCACCAATCTTCTCAGGGCACATCGGTGTGTAGTGGCACATCGTAACAGACGTGGCAGAGCACAGCCCAGTGCTCTGACTCAGCTCATTTATGATGCAAACATACATTTGAGGATTAGTAAAAAAAAACCACTGAAGTATTTTAGAGCTAATGTAAGAGCAAAATTCTTCCTCAGATACTTGTTGAATGCTATGGAAGCTCACCTATGGAAAAGTAGGGAAGAGAGCAAAGGACCCACCTGAAAGGCCACTGGGTCTGGGTGTCCCAGGGCAGGGTCAAAYACAAGTGCTGATTGAAATAAAAACTCTTCTTTAACATCCATCTAAAGTGAGTGTTCATGGCAATACTGGCACTGTGAAGAAAATGGACAGTAAATTCACTACAACAAAAATTTCATCAAAATGATCCTGMAAGATGTGTGAATGTATTTCGTTTACTACTAACAGTGACTGAGATAGTGATATCCTGTACCTGTAATGAGAAAGTTTCAGTCAGGACAGGACAAATATGGACAAGAAGATAAACCCTACAAACCCCCAGCCCTTAATATTTGATCAGCCTGTACAGATGGTTATGCACTGCACCTGCAATATCTCTCCTCCGGTGGCAGATGAATTTACTGAACATATGATGGATGACTAAAATAAATGGAAAACTGTTACTTCCAAAATATAGCCTGTGTGATGTGATTATCAATCTTTTCAAAAAGTTCATGCTTCATTTACATTACAGTAGATAATTAGTCTTTTATTCCAACATGATATGGAGAATCCTGCTTAAGCAGATAGGTGCATAGCACTCTCATGACAGAATCATAACTGATCCGAGATCATGCTTRAACTTCCTATTTTCCAAGGAATATTCACATCACCCAACTTGTAGTACAACATCACATTGCAAGAGGACCCTTCTTCCGTTCAGACTTTCAGGTAGATTAACAACAATGTAATAGTTCTTTTTCCAAACACTGGAGTCTTTAAAATGTTTTTGAAGTGCTTTGTACATCACTTTATATTTCTGTAATGTGGATAACATGGCTTTAAATAACCTACTGTATTGTAAGTGCCCATCAAGCTGCATCATCAGTGTGATATGATGTTTCTGGCACTTTAATGCTTAGGCATGTTGTATTGTTGTGTTATATTTGGTTGGTAATGGAAGCTTTCACACAGTTACCAACTTTACTAAACAGATTTTTCTTTTTATTGTCAGAGAAGACATGAATCTGAAAGAGTCAGCTATGATAAAAGGCAAATATCAAAGAGATGAGCCTTGTGGTTTGACCTCTCCAGATCTTGCATCTGATCAATAGAACTGTAGCCACATTAACRTTTTATGAAGAGATGCTGGAGTTGTTCCATAGAAATTATATTTAGCTACTTTTTGTTTAATATATTATTTACAGATTTTTCCCAATTTCTCTATWATATAATCTACAACTGTTTGATAAACAGTCTGGGTAAAGAGTTTTCAAGCAATCCCTCCATTTCTTTCACAAATTTGTGATCCATTATTTATATTGAAGGAATGATTATTTTACTCATATTTATTCTGTTCTCTGACTGAAAGATTGAGATTTCAAGCAGGAAATGGGATACTTTTAATGAACACATCTAGCTCATAGGTCATAGTCAGGTCATGCTGTCATTTTTACAAACAAGAAAAATAGAGTTGCACAATGTTTAAAATGTTGTATCAGCCCAGTTATAATTATTAGAATTCAAGAAGAGGACAAATGTGGTTTTAAAGGACTCCTCTCTCACATGGTGCTGGTTACCTATGGCTTTCTCTGTGATACGCAGTGCTAGAGACTAGATTAAATAGATCTGGTGAAGGTTCTTGTGATTTTGACATGGTTGTCCTCCTTGTTGTATTTTTATAGGGGGTGTGATTTCATTGCCCATTCATCTGATCTTTAGATAAAGCTGCAGTGACTTTGGAAGTTTCTAATTAAATCATTGGTATCTGCTTACTTGGCAATGTCACATATGCAGCTGATTTAGAAGCTGCAGAAACTTGCAGACTTTTCTGTGAATACCAGATAGTTAACAAATCCACATGACTGAGTTAGTTGACCCATGAATCATAGGAAATCAGTGTGTCATTTTTATTTATGGTAATAGTCTTATTTTTACCTAGTCCAGGAAACATATCTGAAACAGTGACAACTCTGTTTCTTGTCCATCAACATTTTTATAAAGAAATTATAAATGTAGTAAATGTTTGTTTGCAGAGACCAAATGTTAGCAAAAATGAGCATGTCTGTAGCTGAAATTTTTAGCAAGGATATTTCCACTCACTTCCCTAGAGATAGCTAGATTCTCACTGATCTGTATGCAATACTGTTTCATCTGACTTCAGATGGGAATGGCAAGCATTTCAAGTAAGGAATAAAAAGCCTGTTCACCTCCTTTATAGCTTTCATAACCATTTAGTTGGGTGACCTAAAAAACATTCAAGCGCAGATTATGTGTGGTAGAGCAAGAAAGAAAGAGGTAAAGCACCCTAGTAGTCACAGTTACATGACACAAGATCTAAACAGTCCTGCAGCTGGATCCAGCTTTGAATATTATTGAACCTTCAGTAAACAAGAAAACAAATAAAAACCATTCTCATTTAATCAGAAGTTATGCTCCCATGCAATACCTCCTACAGAACCATCGAAAGACTTTTATTACTTCTTTTCCCAGCCTTTCAAATTACTCCTGCTACATCAAGCTTACGTTCCATTCCTGTACAATTTTGCACTTAACAGCTGCAAAAACTTCAAGCAAACTGAAAGGCATTTGACTAGGAAGGAACTGTACAACACATGTGATAGGTCTCAGATTTCTCTTCTGCTAGTTTCTGTTACTGGCAGCATTTGCATGAGAACAGATTTGTTTGGTTGGTTGGTTGTTTTTTTTGTGAACATCACACAACTAATTATTGCTGAAAGGCTGGAGTTTCTCACAATTCAATGAGGTCCAAGCCATACTTCCAGCATGTAGCTGCAGTGAGGCTGGGAGCAGGCTGGAATCTGAACCCAGATCTGGATCTGAGGCTCCTCTCTTGGCCTCGTCTCCAGTTACCATCTCTCCATCAGAGGACTATGAATAATGGATAGTCATCCCCAAATCTAGCAAACTGACATGTACATGCCTTTTGAAATAATAAAGTGTTAACTGGAGTTTTTAACCTGTGCCTGCCAGAGAGGCAAACCCTCTCTGTGCTTTTTCTGACCATTTGTCTCTAGTCTAACCTTCTGCTGCATAGATACCACTCTGACAGATCCAACATGCAAAATATGGCTTATATAAAGCACAAAGTACAACTGGCTCTCTTTGGTTACTGCCATATTTGGATGAAAAATACTTAATTTACCTTCGCCCATCTTTGAAACGATTTCATATTTTCCCTGAGCTGCATTCAGTCATCCCAGCTGGGAAGCAGGGACCTGGATGGTATGAATGGTAATCACAAGCTCAATTAGGAAAATTCCATCTGGGAAATCATACTATTTAGGATTACAAAGCTAAATACTTTTGTTTGGCTCATCCAGAACATTTTTTAATACACATGGATTGCTTATACCAGCATCTTATGGCCAGAAGCTGACAGTCCTTAATTAAGTAGAGTATCCCTCTGACTCCAGAAGTGGATTTGCCTGAACGGGGACTGTGATAGATTGTCTAAGGGAAGAGTTGTTATATTCACTTTCCAGGCAGCACAACAGAGGAATATAGAGACTAAGTTTGTTAAGACTTCTGAAATTGTGTATGTTATTAGCACATTTAGGAAGACTCAAGTATCCTGACATCTAATCCCTTGCTAGAACATATGCATAGTACGAAACTTTTGTTTTCTTCCAAAAATGAAAAGTGTCACTAAATAACACTGTGTTGTCAAATCTGAGAAGCTCTGGGGACAAGATCTAGGTTTTTAGACTCCTTCTCTGTAGATCTTTTCCATGTAAGTAATTATTCCCTGCACAAATGACTGTCTACCCATATGTCTCTTGGGCTCGCAGTCCTCACCTATAAGCACAGATTATTTAGCCTCCTCCTCTCTTCAGCATCACTCAGTAATTTCACACAAGCAATAAGGGAATTTCCCCGTCCAAAAGCAGCCATCATTCTCCCACTCCTTCTCCAGCCCTTGCTGTGGTGTGAGCAGGGCCAGGCCGATACCCCCTCAGAGGGGAGGCAGGAAAGAGACCGCAAAGCCAAGCCAGAAAGGGACAGGAGTGCTCTGTTGTCCTCTGCACCAAGACGAGAAAACTCAGGCCTTCTGCAAACCCTGAGGCAAAGGCTTTTCCTGCAGAGTGAACTGGGCAGTGATGAGTTGTTCAGTTTTGTTTTCCCCTCGCAGATGGCATTTTATCAATGGTTGTCTAGCAGTCCTGCATCTCTAGACATAAAAAGGAAGTGCAAAGCACTGAAAGGAGTGTGTGACAGACATGCCGCTGCAGTGATTAATGTGCTCATCCAAGCCAGTAGCTCACCACCCAGTCAATTAATCACTCTCCAGTATTTTGGAAGTCATTAAATTCTATACCATTTTTAATGTCTTTTTACCATTCCTTTGAAGTGTGATATCACGAATTCTGAGTTTCTTTCCCACCTCATTTTATTTCTTCACTGCCTGCTAAAACGTATTTCATTATGACTACTGTTGTGCCAGGTGGGTAATTTTATTTTCTCACTATGACCGCTCTAAGGATGCACTCTGGCAAATGTTAAATATGTGGAGGACATTTTCTCCTTCATTTCAGTTGTAGTTCCTGGGAGTTACTTACTCCTGCACAAGAGGTCCAGCTCCAACACGCTGAAGGCTGTCCCCATCCAGCTGTTGCTGGGAGACAAGGAGTTGGTGACCAGCATCTTGCTATCCTGCCAGAGCAATGTTAAGGTGGAAGCTATTTTCTTTACGCGTGAGAGGAAACAGAGGTCTATGGTTTGACCCTGAAAGAGCTCCAGCAAAAGGGAATTCATGTCCATTTCTCTATCTGACAGTGAAGGAGGCCATATGAAAGAGGTGGACTGAAGGATCCCACAACACACCTTAGTGGGCAAAAGAGTTGTAACAAAACTCAATAATCTGACCTACTAATTTTCAGCTTTCCAGAGGACTTTACACAGCTTTTCTCTGACCTCACTTTTCCTTCTTTAAGTTTCTGCATTTGGCAAGCTTCCTACAAAAAAATAAATCTTCAGCTTGGTTACTCTTGTTAATGATGTCAGGCAGGGCATTTTGCAATTGGAGACTCTTTGTGCTAGGAAAGGTTTTCAGCAGATTTGATAAGAAACACCAGGCAACAAGCTCTATTTTGAGAAGGAAAATGATCGATCATTACCTCTGCACAAAGAGAAACGGAAGGTTACTTATTTAAGTGAAGGCTATGAATAAAATAAGTACAGCACTTTAGCTGAACAAACTTCTAGAAATGGGAGAAAACAAAATACAGTACGGGGTCATAAAAGCTGGATTTAACAGGAAGTAACCAGGGCAAACATCGCCTAGTAGAGGTGACAAGGTTCACAAGACAAGCCTTGGGAATAGCGTACTTCATCTGCAGGTGAGATAAAATGGGGAAGACTCCTACCTCATCCTCTGCACAGAACCTCACCAGCCTCATGTAAACTTTAAATTAATATACATATGGGTATGCACACAAATGCATACATGCAAATGTATATGGTGAGTACATCCACCATTCTACCTTGTAATGTACCTGTAACTGGAATGCAAAGCCGAAGGAAAAGCACACTACCTCTGTTGTTGATTCATGTTTTGCTCTCATCTGTCACTAATGTGAATGACTGAAGAAGTGGGACAATGAACCTTAGACCTGTGGTCTTAACCTCATTGCATTCTGAACAATAACATTTTCACTGTCTTCAGCATCGGAGAACCTGTCCTTTCAAGCACAAAGAACTAAATTCAAAGAGCAATATCTTGCCCTTGGGATGCAAAATTGTTCAAATGACTAGGTTATAAAGACTAAGTTAATGATTTATAAAAGTATATTGTGATTTAATGTCAAAATGCCAAGCAAAATTTCTTATGGCTTAAAGTTAGTCTTTTTTCTCTTGTGCTGAAGGTAAATTGTTAGTTCTTCATTTGTGTCAAGGAATTAAGCTATGTACAGGGCTATCTTCAGCACAGCTAGCTGGAACTCATCCCAAATTTTGAACTACTTGTTACCTGAGACTTAACAAGCTCAGCATCAGGCACAGTAGTTCCACAGTGCAGGTAGCAACTGCTTAATCCACAAAAAAGTAAACTATAGATAAAGATAGAAAGTGCTTTGATTTGATCATTAGATGCCTAGTTGTTCTCAATGCTAAGTACCATGAAAAAGGCAACAACTCCCTGATGAATCATCAGAAAATTCTGCTAACAGTGAAGAAGAAAAAAGAAAAAAAAAAGGGTGCCATTCAACTGAGAAAAGGGAGACCTGATCCAAAATCCCATGGAAGGTTTGAACCCAGATGTTCAAAGAACATGAATTCAAAGTGAAAGTGGTTCAGAAAAGGATAAGCAGGGAGTTTGCCATACAAAAGCATACAAAAAAAGCTTTGGCTTCTACTCAAATCTAGCAGTATAAAGGCTGAGAGATAACCTGATTGATGTCTGCATCTTGTCCAGGGGAGTAAAGGGAGAAGAGCAGGAAGGTGAAGGTCTCTTAAGAACAAATACGAATGCATTGATTATTAATACCTCTGGGCAGGAATTAGAAAGTTTCTGAACACCCGAGTACTGAAGTTCTAAACCCACCTTCCAACAGGACCAAGGGCAGAAAAAAACCCTTACCAGTTTTAATATAGACCCTGAGAAACTAACCAATGGGATTAACGTTGCCATCCTTCATTTCTCGGGGTCTGGACTAGATGGTGAAGGCCAAATCTTCCGGGCTTGTAAAACCTAAAACCAGCCTTTCCTTTTTCTGGACTACTCCTCCTCACACTTCTGCTATATAAGCGTGCAATGCAGACCTTTAATTCTTAGGGCAATATTTGTAACACTTCACCTTATTTGTCCAAGTGTGGTTTCCCTACACAGAGCCATGTTTTCAGAGAGATTGATTGTATCAAGTTTCACTTGAAGCCAGCTCAGAGCAGCTGCATGGTGGCTGGGACACAGGCTTGCCTTGCGCTAACCCCTAATTAAATAGCAACCTGGCAGCAGACTTGGAGTAGGTCACAGCCTACCTATGCTGTACCTACCCTGTGGCTACTACAGCCAGCTGTTTAGAATATGCTGGTTCATTTTGTAAAAGTATCTCCTTTTTTCATGCTAGAGAGGTTTTTAGTGAAAGTGGTCTACTCTATCTCTGAAGAAAAGGAACATAATTGCTGTGAAATGCTATGCAATCCATACAAATGTGGTGTCCGGACTGGTTTATATACAAATGCAAAGTAGTGGATAATAACAGCAGGAAAAAAAGAAGCAGGAAGTCAGTAAAATTTAAATCAAAAGAGATACAGCTGTGGACTCCATTCAAATTAAATTGCTTTATTTGGACCTGTTATTTACATTATTTCATGTGTACCAGCACTTAGAACTAATGACCCGCAGTTTTCTTACAGGTCTGAGCAGCAGCCACTATGAGAGGAGGGCTCTCATAATCAGTCAGTGTCCTAGCATAAAACTGTTTAGATTCACCAAAGGCAGCTCTGAATAGAAGAAACCCCCAGAAAGAAATGGATTTCTGCTGCTGTTATTATCCCAATTTCTGTGTATTTTTAGTAATCCTGTGTTTACATCCATCATAGCTTTCCATGAGAAGGAAAGGTAGAAGATTACCTCTCCTAGCACCTTCATTTTTAGACCCCTTGGACAGGGAAGCATCTGAGAGCAGATGGTCCCCACAAGAATACCTCTTGACAAGAAGTTGGCAGGACATTGCTGGAAACATGACTGGAAACATTACACATGTACTTGAGAATACTTGGTACCTCACTAAGATGTCCTGCAGAATTTCTTGGTGCAAAGGAAACATCCAAAAGAATTATATGAGAAAAAGTGCATACATCCTTAAGAATATAGAGACTGTCCAAGGGCAATCTATTGTACTATCTCCATTGAGATACAATTCACTGCTGCCACGAGTGGTGTAATTGCAGTTGCAGGCCGGGCCAGTAAGCGCTCCTTGGAGCTCAGGGTATCCTGGGTAGCCCAAACCTGTTGACTTTGCAGAGCTTTAGTACAATACCTCCAAAGCTGCTAGAAGTGGACAGGATTGGAGTGTGTAGTTCTAAAATCACTTTTGTGATTATCACGCTGTTGTGTTAATAATCAGCACAGGACTTGGGAAAAAAAAAAAAAAACAAAACCAAAATCAAAACCAACCAAACAAAAAAAGCACAACTTGAAAAAAATCACTTAAAAGAATCGGAGTAATGTATTTCAGTTTGAAGGGAACTTGAAAAGGTCATATACGAAGATATGGAAGTTCATGGCCACAATAAAGCTTAAACACTTCCATATTTTACCCATAGTTCCCAGCCTTGGTCATGTAGTCACTTGCAGGTAAAAACTAGGGTGACATTAACTTGTTTTAAAAGTACATGGCTAAGATTTAAATGGAAAAGCCAGCCTCTGGCTAGCTCAAGCTGGTGCTTATTCCAATTCTTTTTGAAGTCACTGCAAATCTTTCTGCTGGCTTGAACAGAAGATGAATCAGACTCCTCAGCACTGAAGTGAATCACAGATTAAAACAAAAATACTTGTATGACTTGTATGACAACCTTATATTAAAATGAGTCCCTTCTGGGTAGCAGGATGCTGAGGTACTGCTGAGGCAGTACCATTTCTGTCTGAGAAGTGGCTGGACTGGCTTTGTGTATTTCCTAAGTTACATTCACTTGGACTCATTCCTTCAGTGGTTACCTATAGGTTCATCAGAGACACAAACTGCAGCATTACTATTTACATAACTGACTGAGGACCTGACTTTGATTTTCAGCTGAAGCTCCTTGGAAGAGTCAGAAATCTGCACCAGTTCATCACATCTTGAGTCCCTGTAGGAGAGAAGTAAAAGTTACACTATCAGACATAATCAAACATATAAAGCAAAGTGTCGCAGTGCTTGCTGAGAGAGGGCAAACTTGCTGGAAATACAAATAGGGACTTGGCTTTTTTCTTCCCCAAAATACTCTAACATGGCAGAAAGTACAAGGCTGACTTCGTGTCCCGACAACACCTTTGGGTTGCCCCACGTCCTGCTGTTGGAGCCTGTTCATGGCCACCCTAGTGGGAAGGGTCATGAAGCACCTCAACAGACAGCACTCTTGAAACTATACATGATGATACACTCTATGGCCCAGTAATAACAATAAACATCATATTGTGACTTCAGAAGAGATATTTTAGAGGTTGATAAAGTAACAATATAATTACAGCTAAAATATATTCAAATACTAAGAAGTGCAAATAATTAAGGCTATCACTGCAATAAGGTGCAATAATAAGACTTCCAGACTCTATTTTTCAGAATATTTAGCACTTTTTTATTGCTCAAAGCTTAGCTTCTATGACTGCTATATCAGCTATGGGTGCTCAACACTTTTCCTCTCTCACTACAGCTGTGTGAGGGCAGGCAAACAGAAACAAGGACCAAGGTAGAAAGCACCTGCGAAAAAAAGGCCATGTCCAATATCGAAGTGCATCAGGTAGGACTGAATCTAATTTCCCAGGAAGTCATGTTGTCCTTCTTCSGGCTGGGACAGAGTTAACTTTCTTCCCAGTAGCTGGGGAGGGCGTGCTGTGTTTTGGGTTTGGTATAATAGGAGCGTTGATGGCCCATTGATGTTTTGTGTGCTGCTGGGTGGTGCTTGCACCGGGCACTTTTCGGCCTCCCATGCCCTGCCAGGTGCATGGGAAGCTGGCGGGGGGAGCATAGCTGGGGTGTTTGACCCAGCTGGCCAATGGGGTATTCCATACCATGCAATGCTCAGTATAAAAACTAAGGGTGTGGGGGGGGGGGCTGGGGGGTCCCTGGCTCTCGTTTGGTTCGGGGGGTGGTGAGCAATTGCATTGTGCATCGCCTGCTTTGTATATTGTTGTTGTTGTTGTTGTTGTTACCACTGTTACTATTACTGTTCTACTTTGTTTTATTTCAATTATTAAACTGTTTTTGTCTCAACCTGTGAGTTTTCCTACTCGTGCCCTCCCGATTCTCTCCCCCATCCCACCAGAGGTGGGGTGGTGAGCGAGCAGCTGCGTGGTGTTTAGGCGCTGCCAGGGTTAAACCACGACACATGTAGTATACCTATCTTCTCTGAAACCATTTTGAGAAAGACTTTGCTATTTTTTCTGAAACGTTCTGTGATCAGCAGATTATAAGGAATCACTGAGGGGTTTAAGAAATCATATGCTTCATCCCTAGAGCTCCCAGGATCAACTGTACCTAGGTCTATAGCTAGGTGTACCACCAATATCTTTAAAAGTTCAACGGGTTTTAGGGCATTAAAGAGTCCTAGAAAAAAGCTCATCAAATTCAGCTTGTCTGAAAACATCTGACCTAAGGACATAAAATCACAGAACTATAGAAAAAATAGGACAGAGGTGACCACCAGAGATCTAGTACCTAGACCTAGACCTAGGTAGTAGGATCTAGCACAACCTCTTGCTCAGAGCAGGACTCAGAGTTAGATCAGACTGCTCATGACCTTGCCCTTACAGTTGTTTAAAATCCCCAGAGACAGAGATTACTCAACCACTCTGGACAACCTCTTATGGTGAATTATTTTTTCCTTATGTGCAATTACAATTTCTCATATTTAATCTTTAACCCTTGGGGCTTATCCTCTCACTGTGCTCACTGAGGAGAATCTGGCTCCACCTTCTCTATAAGAGTGTAGTTAGATCCCTTCTTATCCTTTTCTTCTCCAGGTTAAACACACCCAGTTCCCACTCAGATGTCCTTTACTCCAACTCCCTAACCATCTTGAAGGTCCTCCAGTGGGTCAATATCTCTTCCAAACTCAAATGTTGAGATCTTTCCCTTTGTCAATGGATTGGTATGATAATCACTTGATTGCATGGTAAAATGGCATTAAACAGATCAGCCTTCTTAACATCATCTATTTATAGCTATCCTCCTTTAATAAGTAGTACAGAATTTTTTCTGTTTTGGTTTTCCTCTTGATGCCAATATCATTCTACACYATTTCTTGTTGCAGTTGGTGTCCCTTCTAGGTGAATCGTTCTCTTAGCTGATTTTTATGAGTTTGCCTTTATATGCTTTTGCGCTCAGCCCTAATGTGCAGTCTCATTTCCACTTCCTAGATATTGTTTTTAAATCATTGACTTCAGCCGAATTATTCTCTTATTGCATTTCCTATATTTCTTCCATAATCAGAAAGAATTTGTGCCCTTGTCAGTATGACTTTAGAGGGCTGCCAGGTTGTTTTAACCACTTTCTCCCCTTCAATCAGCTCTCCAAAAGACCTTACAAAGCGATAAGCTGAGTTAATTGCTGTTCATCTACTGGAAATCTGTGGTTTTATTAGCAGTTATTCTGCATTCCTATTATAAGGAGTGTGAGTAAGTAAACATATGCTGATGCACACACTTACCCTGGAAAATTTAAGACCAAAAAGATGAATTCCATCGATTATAAAAAAATAAAAGCACCTTAATTTAAACAAATAGGTAATCAAGTCAAAGCTGAAAGTGAGCCCTACTTACCACACTCACTGGTCCTTTACTTTTACAGATAAGCAACAAGAGGCTGCAACCTGTGATTAAGGCAGCCTAAAAAGACAAGCAAAAGGTAGGCAATGAAGATTTACTGTTCTCAACAGAGAAAACTGAGGCATAGAGTTATAAAAGTAATCTGCACAAATAATGAAGACTATTTTTTGCAATAAAGTCAACACAGAACGGACAATCAGGAATTCCCTGAATTGTATTCTCAGATACTTATTTGATACCTTCTATTGTTTGGGGAAATCACTTTCATTCATTTGAATGGGAATTTGGCACTAGAATATCTTTAAAGTCTCTGGTGTCAGAATACTAAAAATCATGTAGGCATCCATTTGGAAAGCACTGAGAGGATTTGAAAGGGCAGAAGACAATGGTTAGAGTATGTAAACAAGAAAATACCAACAATAATATATTTCAATTGGGTATGTGTATGCGTATGCGTATTAAAAATATCTCTGTATTACTTACAGAGTCACTGTTATTAGCTGTGATGAATTCCTTCTAAAATTACTTCCTTTGTCTATCAAAAAAAAATTATTATTGACTGAAGAAAACCAAGAAGTTAATAGGAAATCATGCCATTAAAAAAGAAAATGCAAATACTTTAGAACAGAAATGAAATATTCTAATAAAAATATACTTAAAGCATAAAAGATTGAAGGCTGAAATTTAGTAAATAGACTCACTATAAGAATAAGCTTCAGGTTTGGAATTAGAATGATCTGAAAACACTGAACACATTAAACATGACCTTTAAGCTTCAATTTCATGTGTGGGAGTGTGAGGTTAATGAAATAGCTGAAAGATCATATTTGTAAGAAATCTGCCTGCTGGTGGAAGTAATGTTAGTCTAGCCAATGCTGTTAACATTCTTCACAGTCAGTGGACTCTAAGGTCTGACATGTTATTTATTTGATGAAGTGTTTTATTCTTGAGCCCCATTTTCTGTACTTCCTTTGTTTTCTTCATGCTTTCCATGATTTCAAGTGCAAAAATAAAAACATGACCTTTTGGCTAGGCCAAAACTGTACATCCAAAACCTGGAGAGCATTTGGACTGAGAGAAGAACTTGGTGCTTAACACCCTGCATTGTTGGGTCTGGTTTTGTTTGTACCTGAACTGCAAGACAGATATTAAACTTGTTATATTTGTGTACATAAAAAAATAAGTTTGTCCTTTCTTTCATTACTCAGTGCATCATATACATAATCTTTGTTCTGTAGTTTTTAGATTTATTTCTTCCTGGAAAATAAGTCTCTGGCTTCCAAGTCCAACAAGTAATGTGCTTCACTATTGAAGCTGTATGGTTAAATAACACCTCAAAAAAAGGAAGAGGGCTGAAATACCAAAGCCATCAAAAAAAAATTTTAAATCTTATTGTGAAGATTGATACGGAAGTTGATGATTCAGATTGGGTTTCACAATATTTCCTCAATAACATTCACTTATATATTATTGCCTTTGACRGGAGGACAAGTTGGTCAGGGATTTGAAGAAGGTCCAATTAGGTCTTTTCCTTAGATCAAACACTCCCAAAATGCCAAAAGGGGGTGGAAGACAGATTCCTCTGTGCTCACTGCCTCCCTGTTGAACAGGTCCTTTACTGGGCAATGACTTGTTCACAGTCCCACGTGAGCCCTGCAAAAGTCATCCCATCCCAGCTGAGGCCTGGGAGTGCATTTACTCCCTTTGTTCAGCAGACCCCCAGGCTCCGCAGCGCATCATCCTCCARGCTTGCTGGCTTGTTTGTTTGCTTCTTTTCCATATTGCCTACTGCATCTCATTCACTGCCTTCCCCTCCCTGTACTCTGCCTCTTACCATACCTCACTGATCCCAAAGAGCAGAGCATCTTCCCCTTGCTGCCCCACACAGAGAGCAGCAAGCACACACAAACCGGCAGTYTCCCGCTCCATCAGCTAGGAGCCCTCTGCTATGGGAACATACGCTGTGATGCACAATATATCACATGCAAACAAGCACATCAAACATCACTAACTGAGCCATCACAGAAAACCAAGCAAGTAATACTAAGCATTTTATTGATTTTAGGCGTTTTACTGATTTAACTGAGTGTCACACTTTCTATCGGAACAAAGATGGTTGGTAGTAGAAGGTGAGAAAGACATACTATATATACAGAGTACCTTCTTGTTATTTAGCAACTAAACAGCGTAAAATTCTCATTTCCCTTTCTTTGTCTGTCTTGTATCTTATTATTGTCTTGTACATCATAATCTCTTTTTAGCAGGAACTTTTCAATGTGCCATTCACCCCCCTGCGCTTTTTTACACACACAGAAATACATTAAAAGAACATTAAAGATGTGCCAAAGACTTAAGACCGTCAGCATTAGCATTGCTTGTGGAGTTTTAATTTGGTCTCTCGTGTATACACGCTATGATGCAGCTGTTAATATTTTCTACAGAACCTCTGCTTCAGTCAATTCACGGGATGGACAGAGCTTACCAAATGAGAAGCTATATGATATCTCATTTGTCCTCATTTATGGCACATAATTAAACTTCGGGTTTTATGCAAAAATATCCATTTTCTCATGGTCATTTCTAGAATACTAATCATTACAGTGATTCTCTTGCACAGACATTCACAGACTTAGTGTTTATAAGACAAAAAGGCTATTATTGGGATTTTTCCATAGGGTGATGAAAACCTGGGGGGTCAAATCTCTTAAAGAGTAGACTCAGTTGCTGCCTGGATGACAAAAGGAGTGCGGCATTTTCAGCTGGTTTGGATGAGACACTGAACGGCTCTTCTGATGAATTCTTATACCCTGCATGGCTGCTCCCATAAATGTATGACCATTGCTATTGATTATCTTCAACTACATACAAAGCATCTCCATCCTATGTGACCATTAGTGCAGCTGCAGGGACAGTTTCTCCTGACCATCTATAAGTAACTTATCCATGTCTGAGTTTGACTTTCGTCAGTTCTGCAGCAGGAACTGCCTGGGCGAGTCTCAGTGATGGGTAGACTCTCAACCTGGGATAGTCATCAGCACACGGAAGCACACAAGTCATGCCCATCAGTTGGATTTAGGCACAGCAAGAGCAGTCTGGGGAAAATATCCAGGATTGTCCAAAATTCCCACCTGGAGAGCTCCTGTGACAATTAGTCAAATGCTTCATTGGGAAGGTGGTTACTAGTTCAGTCAATCACCAGGTATCAGGGTGGCCTATTTTCTCATTCCAGTCCATTGTCTCAGATATGCAGAGATGAGCTGGGGACCATACAGCAAATTAATGGTTTCAGGTTGCTGGGTGTGCACAGGGCACAGCCCTGATACTCAGCTCTACTAGCTCCACCACTGTTATTCATCTATGTATCTCATAACTTAAGTCTCAAAGCTCAGGTCACAACTCACAAACATTAGTTGCTTTCTCTTCTGCGTTAGAAAGCCAGTATGTTTTGTTGGGCAAAGTCTCTCCTCATTCCTGCTGCCCCATCTCACGTAGGCTATCCTTGTCCCAAGCCAGTCCTTGATTTAGCTCTTTCACCTCATTCTTCTTATATACTCCCTTGCTCTGACCCCTTCTCTTTGGATTGTCCCAATCTGGGTGTCTAAGGTGTTCGTACCAATCCACATCGGTTTGCATTACCACTCCAAATCTCTTTTTCAGGGATCCTCATTGCAGCCCCTAAGTTCCTTTTATTCAAGTTTTTCTTTCTAGTTTCTCCCCAGGCTCACCACCCAACCTCCCCATGTTTACGTGGTTCACCTGAGACTAAGGAGGGGGTGTTTTACCCCTTCCTCTGCCTGAAGCTAGCTTCTTTGTCCATCAGTGCATGGTATCTTACTTTTTCCTTAGCTCTTCATTGGATTTTGTCTCCTACCTCCCAATTCCATTTCTTATTTTCATCCCTCACTCCTAGTCTGTTTGTCCTTGAATCTCCTGCACCTTCTTAAGCTCCTGACATGGACTACTATTCCCAAGCTCCTTACCCTAATCTAGTTCCTCTGCCATCCCAGACATTTCCAGCATTTTTCTGTTTTTCAGTCAAATCTCTCTCTCTTTCCTGCCGAGGGGGGCAGCAGCAGGAGAAGCACAGCGCGTTCGTGGAGGAGAGGCCCCCGCACCCTCCCAGGAGACCCAAGCAGCAGCAACAGGTCGGTCGGGCTCAGCCCACACAGCTGTGGTGGAGACACACACAGATGGGAGCTGCAGCGTCGGTATCCACCAGAGCCACTGCTGAAAACATGCAAGGGGAGATTTTTCAAAGGTCTGTAAATTTGCCAAATTTAGGCAGTTTCTCTCAGGGATAGGGCAAGGCTCATCCTTGACAGAAGAACTGGACCTGACCAGCTTTTCAGCTCATGTGCCAAGACTCAGATCATCTTATTAAAAAGGTACCAAAGTTTCTTATCGCAGAGAAAATCTTCCCCTCCTCCCCTTCCTTTCATTCTCAGAAGCTGCAAAAAAAAAGCTAATGTTAAAATTTTATAAACAAAAGCAAACATTCTGGCCCTAGCAGCTGGTAAGGAAAGTTCAGCCTTCACTGTCTAAGTCTGGCAAAGTTAAAGGAAAATGAAAACAGAGACCTGCAATAGGAAATATCCAGAAATGTGAATTATGGGCAGTCCTATTGATGCCTCCTGTATGAAAGAAACCACAGTAAATTGGCCTAGATTTCTGCTCAGTTTTGCTTTATGTTATTTTTTAAYGCTTTTCCTTATGCCCAAAACTCATAGATGCAGCAAAACTCACTTTATACAGGTATCCATATGCTTCTATCGAGAAAGAGGGACTGTGGCAGTGGACCTGGGCAGGAGCTGATGTTACAAAGTAACACTAACTATTGGATACAGTAGAAATACAGAAAAACAGTTGTACAGAAAGCTGCATAGAGGTCTAAAAGAAGGGAAGTAAAATACTACCTTTTCTTTCTATTCTCTCTCTGTGCGTGCTGTGCTGTTGCCTTAAGACTGAGTCACTCCTTGCTCCAGACAGGCCTATTGCCTCTTAGTACAATTCACTGTCTATGAAACACAGGTGCTATTTCTAGAACAGTAGGAACTTTAATTCTGCTGTGGGTTTTATAACAGCTTGTAACAGGGATAAATTCAAATGACTGCTTTGTCATCCATTCCTRTCTTTCTCCATTTTTTTTTCCGGTCGTGATGGAAGTTTTCCACCTTTAAGATAGGACTTGCTGCTACCACCGCCATTGAGCGAAATTTGCTAAGCTGACTGTTCAGACATAAATAAAGATCCTCCCTTTCTTGCTTTTATTTCTCAGATACATCTTTCCTTCTCTAATCCTCCTGCACTGGGTTTTTCTTTCTTCCCTTCCTCAAGCATCCCCAGATGCAAAAAAATTCTTGCCGCCTTATAACATCTTTGAAATCTCTTTGCAGTCATTTCCACTGTGGTCCCACTGTTGCCCACTCTCTCTGCTCACATGATACTTTCAATCAGTGAGCAAATTCTCCAGCTGTGCTGTTTAGCATGATGCAAAACAAGCTGATTAGTAACAGCAGCAACAGGAGTAATTAAAAAAGAAACAAGAAAGAATTGAAAAAAAAAGCCCTCCTTGAACACAGAGTTTTCCCTTAACACTTAACCCTCCCTCCTTTTAGGAAGAAGATCAACATTTTTAAACTGAATGTTTGCCTACAGACTTCCGGCGAATCCAACATTCATCTTCTATGTACAAAGCACTAGAAAAGAATAACAGTTACTGGATCTACTACGTCCAAACAACAGAGAGATATGTGATGCTACCATTAATGTATATATATATWTWTWTTTTTCATATTTCTGGARCCTTTTTTGAAGACCATGGCTTATTGCATGAAATATATTGAGTAATCAATCTCTATTTATAAAGCTGTTTTCATGCATAGCACATCTTAAAGGACTGTAGAATAAAACAGATAAAAATATCAGTGACGGATAAAACAGAACTAACTATATTAAACAAATGTTTCCAGAAGAGTGAAGCCCATATAAATTGTGAAAACAACATTTGATCAAACAGAGAGAGATCTTAAACTTTAATTTAAATGCATGAGCAGATGTTGCTGACCTAAAGTCACTGGAAACAACAACAACCAAAAAAAGCCTGTCTCCAAAATGTGGAGTATGAGAGCAGAAATTTTTGCTATTTTCAGTGAGCCTGACTGAATTCCCTCGATTTGAAACCAAAGCCAAGGGAAGTCAATGAAAATATTTCTATGAAGAATGGTGAGGTTTGGAGCGGGCACTAAATGAAGAAGTGGGCTGTTAGGAGAAATTGTATAAAATCTCGTCCAGAATATATATATAGAAGACCTTGTAAAAGTTATTCATTCTTTCCAGATATTAAAGATTTAATGTCTTGGATTCCTTATGATCACATATTTATTTCTGAAGATGCTCTGTACCGTATTAACTACGTACTCTTGCTATACTTTCTGAGASGAAAAGTAAAAGGAGTGACAGAATGCAGTGAGACATAAAATGCAATACACCCTTCAGGGGCAGGGTCCTCTTATTTCAGAAAATAAAGGTAGACATGCAAGAATGAATTGAAATGTGGCTGGAGCAATGGAGAAACCTGAGGTCCTACTTCCCAAAACCTTGATTTTTGCAATGTTTTTAACCAGGAAATGTCTAAATTAAAAAACATGAACAGTGCTTAGAGAGGGGCAGCTACCTTCCAGCTGAGTGCTCTAGTCAGAGGGTTTGACCCTCTTTCTCCCTGGTCTTCTTTTGTCACTCTATACTTGTACATTTTGCACTGCTTTGTATGCAGCATCAAGCACCAAACACAAGAAAGCCTGACTGCCTTTTAGCTATCACCTCTTTGTTGAGTTTTGAACAGAGCTCAAATCCCTGCAGGCCAAGTATTTCCCAAAAACAGATCCTCCTTTCTGGCCAAGTCTTTTAGCTGTATCTACACTAATAATTTAAACAGGTCTGGGATGCAGACTTGAGCATTTGGCCATAATTATCCATACCGGTTAGCTGCTAGCATGTTCCCTGGCACCTTTTGACCAAGCCAAGATTTCTCAGGTTTAGGAATAAGATGGTCCAGATGTGGTTTCCAATAGTAAAAATAAAAAAAACAACCTTATTTACTGTAAGAAAAAAAAAAAAAAAAAAAAAAAAAAAAAAAAAAAAAAAAGGTTAGCCAAATAAATACATGTTGTGACATGCCACATGCTTTTGTGGGCAAATGGTTGTTCTGGGCTGTTTTACTCAGTAGTACAGACATAGACAAAATCCCTCCATTATCACAGTCAGTTCAACAGAAATAGGCCCTGGCTGCCTAAGCYTATTTCTCAATTCCAGCTTCACAGAGATACTGAATCTTACAGAAGCATCTCAGTCCACATCGAGACAGGTTTTTACATATACCTATCTTTCCAGGGCTTCCTGTTGGGAATTATAATCCAAACATTTCATTTCTCTTATTTGGCACATAGGACACCTGGGCACTTACTCCCACATTTTGAACCCCACTTCCTGAAGAGATGGGTGACAAACCTTCAGGTTTTATATTGCCAAGCTTTCTGAAATGCCCACATCCCTTTTTAATTCTCAGCCAACGTATGCTGCTAGCTAAGCCTGAGTACTTGTAGCTTTGCTTCATTTCTCATCTGCTGTCATTCCTCCTCTTCTAGGTTAATTCCTTCCACCTCTCATTTCACATGCTAGTAGAAGCAGAATATCATCAGGCAGACATCACTGAGTATTTGTTTTTATCTCTTCACTTTGGTTGGTTGCTGTTAACAAAATCCTCTCAGGGTAATTTGAGAAGYGTCCTTTTACATCACCTTTATGCTATCATACTCTGGAAATGAACTGTAAGAGAGTAATAAATAAATTCAGACAAGTTTTGTTTTTTTTTTTCCCCCCAACAGATTGTGTAACTGCTTGTTTGGCTTGGGGTAATATATACAAAACACCCCAAGAAATACTTACATAACAGAAAAAGAAGGACATATTCTAAAATCATCTGTTAAGGACAGGGAAAATGTGGAGCTGCCTTGGCCTACTTAGTGAGTGTGTATTTCTGCATGTGAGAGCTGAGAAATGATGGGAGCAGGAGGCTAGATATGACAGTCCTACCCCTATCCTGAGCTGACTACCCAGTAAGATCAGCCTCAGTTGCCAGTTTGGGAACAGAGCCTCCCTGCTTGTTAAGGCTGAGCTACCGGCTGGGCTTTGAGGGGGATGTATTGGTACTTGGCCAAATTAAATCACACCTTCTTTCCTTGCACCAAGTCTTCTTGCTCTACAGATCACCTTGCAAAGGAGACCTGTCATTTTCAACACTTGCCTGTCTTCTTAATATTTGTGCCAACTGCTAGTTTTGTCTGTGAGGACTTCAAGTTTCCTTCAAAGTTCCACAGGACCCCACCTGGGTCATTGATGATTCCTTATTTGCAACTGTGGTTGCAAAAACTGCAGTCTCATTTACCAAATGTTTAACCTTTTAAATCTGTTCCAGTAACAGTAATACATGGAACTTTTCATTGATCTCAAAACATTTCATAAAGAAGGTCATCTGGCATTTGTTCTGTTTCTTTACAGACACTTGCCCAATGTCACCTAGAAGGACAGTGGCAGAACTGGGAAAAAATACAGATCTCCTGAGTTCTCCACCTTCTAGGCATTCCCCAGGAAGAGAAGAAATTAAGAAAAGCTGAGAGATCTTTTATCTCTATCTGTAAAGTCACTCAGAGACATGCAAAAAGAAGCTGTATTTTAATAATGCCAGGGAAAGGTAAAGGCTCTAATTATAAATGATGCTTCTTTCAGAACCACAGAGCTCTGACTAAGGCCTGTTACTATACAGCCATTGAAAATATTTCAGGTTTATGAGCTAGAGCTGAGACTACTTGCTGTTCAGAATAACATTTATTTTTCAGCTAAAATATTTTGCAGCCGCATAGGTAAAAATCCATGCAGAAACTTTATCTCTTCATACTTTGATGATACGTAAAGGACATTAGAGATACTTTATGTCCTCAGTTACATGCAGTCCAGAATGGCAATAGGTCCCTTAAGCATATAACATTAATGCAAATTGTACAGTCCTTTATGGAAACACATCCTGTGAACTATAGCCAGATAACTGAAAACTTGTCATATTAGCTAGCATAGAGTTCCAGTCAAAGGGCTTGCACCCAAATACTCCCTTTCTTCTTCGTAGTAATTATCTCCCCCAGCCATGAATGTGTTGTTATCTCCAGTGTATTGCTAATCATTGGAAACAAAGTTCCTGAGTTGAGGAAATAGGGTGGGACTGAAGGGGCGAAGAAACCCATGAATAAGTAATGGGGACTCTGGACCATCTGTTGTTAAAAGGGAAGACAGATAAACTGAGGTTTATGCAGGATTATTTTAAGCCCCATATCTAAATTGTTCTTGATGCTTCATATCGTTAAGAAAAGACTCATCCTCCTGCATGCAGTTAACGCCCTTAATTTATTTTGGGGGTTACACTGTTTCAGAATTGCAAAGGGACTCAGTCAGCAGATGATGGAAATTACATCAGTCCATGCTGTCCTCAAAACAGTGAAGTCACTGCTCCATTTTCTCACACCATTATAAAATACCTGAACTGTAATTAGTACTTGGTCTTAAGGAGCTCTCAAATGACTGGAAAAAGACAGATTTCATAATTTTTCATGTAATGCTGGGCATCATTTTACCACTCTTATTACACCATTTTACCACTCTTATTACACACATACTGGTGTATGTCAGTCTGTCTCCACTGAAGCACAAGAAATCTGGGAACATATAAATGCATGAATACTAAAATTCTCTAGTCCATTCTTGGTTTTCTTTCAAAGTAATAGGGTTACTTTACATTTCATTGATTGATGGATTTTTTTCATCACTTCAAAACAATGAAGTAATACATCCCTTCCTCTGTTTGTGATTTTTGGAGCAATGGTAGCCTCTGGTCACTTTCCTGTACCATCTACTGTGTATCCTGGGGACATGTTGGGACCACTACAGACACACAGAATTTCAAAATACCTCAGGCATGCTCTCTATACACCCAATATAGTCATTCATATTGCTCAGATATTTCCTCCAACGGGGCAGCCAGAATAACACAGGTTAGAAATGGCAGCTCCCAACATAGATGTTCCCCCATGTTAAAAGAAACCATCATCAGTCTCTGACGATTTCAGACCCACTCTGAGCCACCAGAAGGATGACAAAGAGACTTGTTAGAGAGGGAGATGAATTCCTACACAGACTTACCAGCACAATGCATTAATGTGCAAGTTGCTTTACATGATGAAAAACAGGAAAAATTTCTGCTCCGATTTCACCATCCTACAAACCAAGTGGTAATATTTGCATCAGAATTCCTATCAGAAGTTAGTGTTTCTGAAATAGGAACCTTATGAACAATACTCAAGTTAGTTAATTTCAAGTATATAGGAATATATAAACTGTGCATATATGCATATATGCATGTGTGCGTGTATGTGCTCTGTGATTAACAGAGTTGAAAATTGCCAAGCAAATTCTATTCACTAAACTAGAATTGACCAAACGTATGCAACATTTTTGAGTGCCAAGTAAGACTAATTACAACACTCAGCTGGTCTCCAACAAATGAATGATCTTAACTGTTTGTTTTTCAGCTGCCAGATGGAGTGAAGCGGCATAGTCTGTGCCATGCATCTAGGGACAAGAAAAATCTCTAAAAATTCAGATTTCTGTTTGATTGTTTCTGACAAGAACATTTTGTACCTCCAAACCATGTATGTTTGTAATTCCAACTTTCAACTAAAGAAACAATTGTTCATTTCCCCAGCACTCTCCTAAGGTAAGGCTGCATTATATCCATTTTCCAGAAGGACACACTGGACCAGAGATTTTAACTGATTGAATTCTAGGTCACGCTACCYTGTATTCAACTGGTGGTATCTAAGAGTCTCTGAGCTTTGCCTTAACTCCACAAATAGCCCTGTTGATTTTCACTGATACCAGGAAGGGCAATATGGTGTGAATAAGGTACTGACAGCTCCATGCAGGATTTGAGAACTGCTCACAGTTCGGGGAGGGCTCGCAGTGTTACCTACCATGCTTTGATCAGAAAATAGCAGGACCCAAAAGAGTTTATGAAAGGCTGTTTTGAAATTAGTGTTCTTAGGTTTGGAAAGAAGCACGGGGTTTAAATAAGCCCAGCTGGCAGCGCTGCTGAAGTGCCTTTTACGGCTGGTTGGCACCGGGGAGCCGGATCATGATCCCCTGACGCAGCTGGACACCAGCTCTCTTAGCATGGGGGCGATGGCACCACATGGGGACTAAAGTGCAAATGAAGTTACTGCAGTCTGACCCTTTTGCTTGTATAATTAGGGTGATCAGAGGGGAACAATACATTTGAAGTTGCAACTGCTGCTCCAGCCACATCCAGCTGATAGTTTGACACATCCATGAAAACAGCGTGCRTCGTGACATTTGAAGACTAATAAGCAATCCCAGGAAACTCTTCAGAACAAGCTGTGTACGTCTGCGTGTATGTGTGTGTATCCACTTTTAATTTGCATTTAAATAATTCTGCTTGTTATTTATTGATGTTTCCAATACCTTTCCTCTCCCTCCACGTACCAGCAGGAGCTTGTTRTGTAAGAGAAGTCAAAAAATCTGGTTTTCACTGCTGGAGGCTGAGATGTATACTAAATTCTTCTATTTATGTCCTTATTGCTAGATAAGGACATCTGTAGAATTTACACAACCTACAAACATGAACGATTTAATCCACCAAGTGTTTTACTGTGGTAAAGAACTATAAGCCCAAGGACAATGACTGAAAGAATAAATGAATAATAATTACTCTGATATAGGTAGAGCCAGAGAGTATCCTAATTTCTTTGCATAATAGGACCAAATATCTCTGAGCAATTCAAACAGAAAAATAAAACCCATGATGTTAAGGATCCCTGGATAGATGTGGGGTCTCTAAGTTTTGAGTGTTTCAAGCACGGATTTAAGGACAAAAGTTAGTTGGCTTCATACTTAAAGTGAGGGGAAGGGCTGAAAGACGTGTCAAAAGAGTTCTCATATGTATTTTACATTTTTTCTATGACATCCAGTGTTAATACTTGAGCTCCAGATGACTGATTTCAGTTCTCCTGGTGAAATGTAAACTTCCTTTCCATCGCGTGTGGATCAGGGTATATACACTTACCAAATACAGACTACCTGAAAACCTGGCTCAAAACCACCCCGAACCAAACAAATTTCTGAGGATTTTCTTCTCCCTTCACTTGTGAATAAACGGTTTAGAATGTCTGCCTTCAGGAATTTTTTGAGATGAGAGTAATTTTCTATACCTGTGAACTCTGAGCATCCTATACCTACAGTTTTCCTCTTGTTTCTCCCCACCCCCACCCTGTGTGTTAAGACCACAAAACGGTTTATTCTAAGCTTGACTGAAATTTGTTTCCTTGTGCCATCTGGTGGATATTATTTGTAAATGCGCAATAGCATGTGTTGGAAGTATTTCATCCACTGTTGTATGGTCAGGATTTTTTTTGCAATGCAGTAATGCCTCTGGAAGAACTAATGCTAGTTAATGTAAACATTTATGTATGCCTCACTTTAATAGCATGCTATATTTTTATTTCCTGGGAGAACAGAGGAGCACAAAAGTTAATTTTTCACCTTGAAAAAGCAATTTTAAAGCAGGGTGAAAAATTGTTCTGTATTTTGCAGACAATTCTGTATTTTGAGAGCTGTTACATTTACTTCACGGGCTTTTTTTGTAATATTACTTCAGTGAAACAGCCGTATAATAAATCAAAAATAGCTGATGATTTCAGGAAAACTTTGCAAAAGTCATCAAAATGGTAGAGTTGCTCCTTTGGTAAAAGCAAAACTCATTTGTTTTTCTTAGTTGCTTCAGAAATGTAGTAAAATGTCAGACAACTAAGTAAATTAATACTTTATTATAAAGTATTTTCAATGTATACAGACATTCAAATTCATCCTATAAGTAAAGTGATACCAAACCAATTTAAATTATGGTATTTCCAATTTTAAAACTAAAGAGAGATGAGAGACCTTAGAATGCAGTTCTCATTGAACTTACTTATTTTTCAATAAAATTTACAATTGTCAAGTAAAGTTAGATCTCTGTTCAGAATATAAGCCTGCTGTGGATCAAACCCTGGTTTCTTTCTACATGTCATGACTCTATTGTGAGAAAAAGTTGCATTTAGCTAGGATTTAACTTTGGCTTTCAAAGCTCAGATAAGTGTTACACTGAAAGTCTCTCATTTCTGTGCATTCATGTCTGCTTAACAATTAACCAAGAATTACTTTACCAACTGTGTCTAATTTAGCTTTTGTGCTTAATTTCTAAGATTAAATTAAAAACAGATGGCCCCTGAGTGGTAAAATGATCATAAATTAGTCTTATATATTGAAAATAACATGGCAAAATATTAAAATGAAACTGAAGTACATTTTTTGCTGTGCCTTGCTTTTTATAAAAGTCAGCATGATGGTGCGTGTAATTGAGCAATCTTGTGCTACAGATCTGGAGCCCTAAAACTCTATCTGTCCAGGGAGTCACCTCCTACAACATGAGGTACTTTTCCACAGAATTACACAGAAGGATTTTCTGTTCTTAATTGCATACTCCATTAAATAAGACAGGACACATATTAAGATTTAGAGATCTGCTCAAGCTCACAATGCAGTTTAGGGGCATAAACCCTATGAATTCAGTGAGATTTAGGCACTGTTTTTCTTTCTGCACCCTATATGCTCTCATGCTCTCATCTCCCTCAGCTCCACATACAGTCAGCAAAAAGCTGCTTATCTCAGCCTGAAAGAACAATCAGACCCCGAGAATTTAATTTAAGGAAAAGCTGTTTTAATTCTCATTCTTTTTCCTAGGAAGGTTCCCCTTTCTGACTTTCTTCCTAAGATTTTGGCATGAGATAGAGAGATCTCCTTACTCTACATGTACTTCTTATGAACAAGAGTTGGGACTTGCACAGACAAGAAGATGACTTGTTTTTATTAACAAGTGGGACTTGTGTAAATATGGAGGCATGGACACAACATAGACAGAAAACCTTCTGCTTGTTTAAACCACATTAAAGGCATAACCTAGCCTAAGTGAGACACATTAATTAAATAAATAAATATTTAATTAATTTATAAGATGGGTAGGAAAGAGGGCTTAAAGGATTAGGTCTACAGTATGAAACTTCTGTGGTCATTTTGTAACAAGTGGGCAGCCCATTGATATTTCTTTTCTGAGGAACATCAGACACCTTCAAGTGTTGCTGGTTTAGCTCTTCTGTTTGGAAGAGCTGAGAAGTAGCTTCCGCCTCCTTCA
This sequence comes from Phoebastria nigripes, assembly GCA_035582835.1. NCBI lineage: Eukaryota > Metazoa > Chordata > Aves > Procellariiformes > Diomedeidae > Phoebastria > Phoebastria nigripes. The sequence goes on along the minus strand of JAYKAV010002519.1, from coordinate 4,553 downwards.
TCTCATCTGTCCTGCTTCTCTCCGCCCCTGATACAGTAACCACCAAACCATTCTTCAAAAAGGCTGCGCCTGCAAGCACAAAGCAAAGTATGCATACAAATGAAGTCAACACAATTGGAGCTGATTTATGGCTGTCCTCAAGGCTTTTGTTCAAAGGACTCCTGATGACTGTGGGGATAATAAAATAGCATTAGGACCCCGGAATCCTATCAGAATTAACCCTCTGACCCCAAGTTCTGTTTGTCCTCCTGCCTGACCCACACAATAAAAATGTTTTCCTAACAAAAAGGGGTTCTCTTTTTATGTGTGAAAATCAAATGGCATTGCTGAACATTACTGTGATACCTCAACTGTGCGGCAGGAGAAAACCTATGCCACAGCACACAAAATCAGGGGGCACTAATGCATGTTTTACCCTTGATTATCCCAGATTCTTATGTCAGTCTACATGTATCCCTCCTGTCCCCATGTGACCGAGCTCTGAGCCACCTTGCCCAGCTGTGTTTCTGTTTGATCTCCCTCATGTGGCTCCTTCACCACAGCTGGAGTGGTGCTACTTGCCTGGGCTCTGCTTTGCAGAAGGGTGATTTCTTCCTTCCCTTCCTTTGCCCAGCAAAACGCCAGAGAAAGGGGTGCAGAGCACACTTGCTGTTTGTGTAGGGTCAATGTCCCACCACTCACTAGGCTGCAGCCTCCCCCTGACATCCTACAGGGCCAAGCCTTGTCCATCTGCTAAAATGAGGCGGTCTTGGGAGTAGGAAGCTTGCAGTGGAGATTGTAAGGAAAGAGTGTCCTGCCCCAAGCCACAGTTCATAGATACCTCAACAACTTCTTGTCTGATAGTGTCACCTTGTTCAGCCGTGTCATGACTCTTCTTTGGTATCAGCACTGTGCACCAATAGTGTCTAGGATGGTGAGGTGTTTACAGCAGACAGGAGCACCTGAATATAAGTAAAAGCAAGAAAATTTTGCATTTGGTTGTGCAAATGGTAAGTAGAGGCAATTTGTTTTCCTTTATATTCCCAGATTTTCCACAGTTCAGAAAAAGAGGGAAAAGAGTAAAATTGMCCTTTTGCCACAGCACAGCTTCCACCATCCATAGTGGTCGTCTTCTGTTGCACTGATTTCTGCATTTGCCTCTTCTACCACCGCAAATCTAGGAATTTTGGTAATTGAACATAATTCAAAAGACCATTTGTACTGGCACATATCAGCACACAGGGGCCTCACTGGCACATAGTGTTATCTTCTCTATTCTGTCTTTAGACATCTTTGCCCCCATTTCCCTTTACATCTGGCTTTACATAATTTGAAGCCAGAGGGCCCAGCACTAACATAAGCACATCACAGCCAGCTGTGTCGGCTTTGCTCAGCATGCCCTGTATGCCAGACCAGAGGAATGGGAAGCTGACTCTGGCCTTCTGAGACCAGCATCCCAACTCTACCAAGAGGAAGCTCGAATTTACAGAAAAACAAAGGCAGGCATATAAGAAAGTGGGAAGCCTGCAAAAACTCTACAAATACTGATTTCTCTCTAAAATCAGCAGTCAATAAATTTGCCCATCTTGGAAATAATATTTTTAAAGCAGAGTATGGATTACACATGGGCTCTAAGCACACTTTGTATTCCTGTAATACAGCTGAACTCCCTTTCATATTTAACAAAAGAGGATACAGGACTGCATATAGTACTCCATGTTATCATGCACATACTATAACTAGAGCTAAAGCTTATTATTGAAAATTTAGGATTTTGACATCTTTTAGTAATCATAAACCTCTGGTGTACTTAAACTGTACCCTATTAGGCCTGAAGGGATCTTTATGATTAACTGCTGTGATGAAGAGGAATCACATTAAAAAAAAAAAAAAAAAAAAAAAAAAAAGACTGTCATCTAATTGTGAAAACCTTCCCAAATTAGAGATAAACCCAGAGAAGCAGATTAAAAGAAACAAGTCCCACATCCTTCTGGTGAACCTGGCCTGAACATACACATAGCTCTTTTCTATGGTTTGATATATATTTTTCTGTGAACTTTTTGCCTGTTTTTTGGTGTTTTGTTTTTTTTTTTTTTTTTGGGGGGGGGTTGGTTGTTTTGGGTTTTTTTGGTTTTTTTTAATTTTTGTGCATGTCTGGTCTGCCTACATCCACCATATAATATGCTATGGTCCAAAGATTGCAAGTTTGAGGCAGGTGCATCTCTTAAGCTTGCTCAAAAGATCCTTTGAGATGTAGTGTCAGAGGTGAGCTCTCATAAAAGAAGACTCCACTGAAATATTAGCAGGACCTAATCCCTCCAGCTAGACTGAAAACAGCAAAAGAAAAGTCATTCTCTCCTTGGTAAATCAATAAGCATAAAATAAAAGGAGAGAGAGAAAAAAATCATAGTGTTTTTCAGATTACACAAGCCCTTCACTTAGTGAAGAAATTCCAGGGTCTCCAAGAAAGATGCAGCAAGTGTGAAGTATCAACAAGTGCTTTGTAATCACCCTTAGGTAGACCTTTCTGGAAAACAGAAATTCTGTTTTCTGAAAGCTTTCAAGGACTAGATGGGATTTTTTTTTTAGAGGCATCAGAATGACACTTTAAAGGTACTAAAAATAAATGCAATCAGTTAGGAAATGGGAAAAAAAAAATCCAAACATTTAAAAACTCTAGGGCAAGGACTAACAAAATGAGTTGATTACCTCCAGTGAGTGGTAGCATTGAATACATTCTTAGGACACTCTGAGAAATATTTAAAGCATTTTAAGCAAGCGAGATAATGTGATTGCACAGGGAAAAAAAGACTGCCATATTTTTGCCTTGAAAGTTATGCAATTTTCCAAGACAATGACTGTTTTTATTTAGTTTTACTAAGATATTACCACTAACAAACAATTATGAAAACCAAGTTTTATTTGCTATAATACCACTGACACAGTACAGTCTACCAAAGGGCAGATGACAACAGGAAGCTTTCGACAAAACAGTGCTTTAGTCCTGTAGGAAATTTTTTGCACCATCTAATTTTAGGCAACTTATTCAGGTACTGAATGGCATTAGACAAGCTATTCTAGCCCTCTGGGGACATATTCTAGCACCTAGCTTGAGAGGGACTGAGACAGCCACTTTGCTCGAGCAGGCAGTAACGAGATGGGGGGAAAGAGCTGAGCCCCGTAGCAGAGCACTGTCGGGACCAAAGGACCCGCTGGCACCAGGCGGCAGGAGGGCCTGCATCTCAGAAGGTCGCCCTTCCCAGGAAAAGCACAGGAGGCTCCATGAGGAGGCATGCAGCCACATGTGTGTCCCTGTCAGCTGGCCACGTTTGAGTGGGTTGGGAAGAGAGGGGTGCCATATTTTTCAGAGGCTTCGGCTGGAAGCTCTTGCTGGTCAAAGAGAAGCCAGGACAAAAGTATGCAAACCCTGATAAACTCCTCAGCTCCAAGCGATCTCTGACTACATATCCTTCACAAAGTACTTTTGCTTTCCCATGTACCTCAGTTAATTTAGGAAGGCAAATGCTCTAAAGGATGCAGCTCCCAAATGTCTTCAAAGCAGATACTTCCAGGAGAAAGAAACCAGGCCACGGGTCTTCTGCATGACTGAAGAACTGTGCTGCGGGCTGTCAGCATCCTTCCCGGCACCAGAAATGTTTCATTTCCTTCTGAATAACCTCACTACCACAGCAGGAGCGGTGATGCCTCCCCCCTGTCCTGCCCAGTCTGCCCACACAAATGCAGCTCACTCTTTGGCATTTCTCAGCTACCTGCAGAAGAAAAGTGACAGATTTGAACTCCATCTGTGAGAGATGGACCCAGACCTCAAGCCTTAGGCTATTGGTGTGAAAAGACAGGCCTCACTGCTGCAGCATGTGAGAGAAATCCTGCTCAGCTTTCTCAGGAAATGGGGTGTACGACTTCAGCTAGGGTTGCATTCAGGTCTGCAGCAGTAGCCCTGGCTCAGGTGCCCCTGCTCTGGAGGCACAGAGAATTTCAGACAAACCTTTGTGCTTGGTGCTTAGCTCTGCCTGCACCCCTTCTCAGCATGCAGTTTTAGCTTGACAGACTAAAGAGTGTGGCTTCTGAGGCCATCCACGCATTTTATGCAAAGTACATGCTTATATATATATATATACACACATACATATGCAATTTATGTGTGTCGTGGTTTAACCCCAGCCAGCAACTAAGCACCACACAGCCGCTCGCTCACTCTCCCTCAGTGGGATGGGGGAGAGAATCGGAAGGGTAAAAGTGAGAAAACTAGTGGGTTGAGATAAAGACAGTTTAATAGGGAAAGCAAAAGCCGTGCACGCAAGCAAAGCAAAACAAGGAATTCATAGAATCATAGAATCATTAAGGTTGGAAAAGACCTCTAAGATCATCAAGTCCAACCGTCAACCCAACACCACCATGCCCCACTAAACCATGTCCCTAAGCGCCTCATCTACACGTCTTCTAAATACTTCCAGGGATGGTGATTCCACCACTTCTCTGGGCAGCCTGTTCCAACGTTTAACCACTCTTTCAGTAAAGAAATTTTTCCTAAGGTCCAATCTAAACCTCCCCTG
>JAYKAV010002508.1:977031-1009928 GCA_035582835.1 Phoebastria nigripes | reverse complement strand
TGATGTCCTGGGGTTGAAGCTGCGGTCCCGCCGTCAGCTTGACTCGTTCGGCTGGGGTTCCCTCCGGACGCAGTGCAGCGCTGCTTACTCCTTATCACGTCGGGGTCACCGTTTGAAGGGAATGAATCACGGACTCTGGGGATAGTGCAGAGCGGAGACCTTTATTTACACAATTTCTTCTTATTTATATCTTCCCGATTGTTGCTCACGCGATCATAGACAAAGCACGTGCCGCTAAAACTTTACTAATTGGTCACATCTCCCTTATCACGCGCTTTACTATTGGCAGCAGCCTAAGCCGTTATTTCTTTTTGCACAAGCCTTTGTTCCTGTTTTTCTGTTTTGCAATCCYGTTCCTTGTTCTTTGACCTTCACTCTATATCTGTGTTTATCAGCTCAAGGTAACTGGCATTTTGTTCCATCAGCTTTCCCATAGGGGTTTCCCTAATGGCTCTTCTAAATCAGCTAGACTAACAAGCCATATTAGATAATAGCGATCGGGGGGAATATCATTACCTAGATGTCTGACACTGAATAGTGGTGAAGGGGAAGGGGAAGGGGAAGGTGGAACTACGTGTCAGGGTCAAGCCACCATCCAAGATCCCAACACTGACACCGGTGAGAGGAAGTGTCACTTTTTCCCCAGGCTTGACAGTGCAGTATGACTGGAGCGGTGACTGGGGAAGGTCTCAGTTAACTGTAACTGTGTGTGCGTTTGTGTGTTTGTGTGTTTGCGTGGAAAGCTTTTCCTCATGCAGCCTATCCCTCTGTTGGCCCACTTAGCAAACTGAGCTCAGTAGTGTTATGTTGCCTGTGCTTCTTTTTGCCCCTTGCCATTATGAAAAAACATCTCACAACCTGTGTTTGGAGAGACTGTACAGTCATATGTCTGGTTCTGCTACAAGCACCTGCAAGATGCTATCCAACTTAAATAAATGTTTGCTATCAGATACTCCTCCCAGATCTACTTCTCTCAGAAGTGACATATGCTCTCTTTTGTAAATGCATTTGGTTAAGGCAAAACAGGCCTTTGTATTGTACTAACCACTGAGTGCATATACTCTGCTGAGTCATTTCTTTATCACATGTCTCACAGCAATAAGCTGCTTGGTTTTCTTTGGGGAATGAGTTGTAGGAAAGCTGGGCTTTGTTCTTTTCTGGAGCTCCTCAGTCCAAGGAAGATGTTCTCAGAATGTTGTTTCTTTGTTTTCATCTCCTGTCTTTCTAAGTAAGGTGCTGGTTTTATTTTTTTCAGTGCATTTTGTGCCCTATTCCCATTCAGACTCTCTTATTTGCTTGTAGGTGCTGACTCTTCCATCTCTCCTTTATGCCAGTCTCCACAAAACACTAATCAAATTTGGCTGACAGTCATCCCTAACCCTTCTCTCAAACTTTCCTCCCTTTTGGTGGTCTTCCCGCCAGCAAAACATTGCCACTTTTCTTCACATCCCTCTTTTAGCCTCTCCTTTGCTGTGATGCTTACAGGGAAGTTAATGGTTAACAAGCTGACCTGTCTGCTACACTAATCAGCAAAGCTGCATTGCTTCCTTGTGGCACCCTGTTTTTCTTCAGTGATGTTTTCTCTTGTGTTATACAGAAACAATGGGACTAGGGTAGGACTGCATTTACACAATGTGGTCTAGTCCATAATTTGAACTCCCATCTAGTGCTGTAATACAAATTATAAGGACATCGATAAGAGTACTGGTGAAAGCTGGTAAAATGTTTCAAATTACCTGAATTTTGACCGATTTTTCAAGTTCAGAAAAATAAATGGGAGAAACTACTTCTAACAAATTACAGATTTGCTTGTATTTCATGTTTTAATTTTGAAATTGCAGAAATGCCTGGAAAATTATTGCAAAGCTTCACCATTACTTTAAGCTACCTGCCATTATGTTATCCTTTGTTCTCTGTTAAGACATGCTAGCATTTCAAAAATATAGAATTGCRGTGGCCTCAACACAATTTCCCTTACTTGCCATATGCAATTTCTCTTCTCACCATCTCTTCTCTTCAATATGTTCAGGATCTTTCTTCAGGGTTAAGAATGGGAGCACTCAGCCTTTACCGGGCTTGTCGAAGATGGGTATTTTATCTGGTCAGTAGGGTAAAATGAAAGGACAGTATGATTTAGGCAAAAGACAGAACAAACAATGTAGGCCAAAATGCAATAGCAGCTATCTGTGATGGCTGTGACTTCAGACAAAGTTTTAGATGAAAAGCCCACAGTCATAGATTACTCTATGTGCGGTTCATGAGTAGCCATCAATCACGGCTGGCAGCCCAAGCATCTGTAAAACACGAATGTGGCCACCTCAGAAACAGTAATTCAGTGGATCGCTTCCTACATGGCCACAGACTTCTCTATTCCTGTTATGCCCCATCCCAGTTTTCCTCCTCTGTGCTGTCAAAGAGATTTACTCACAATATTGCTCACATTTTGGAGCTGTAAAGAAGTATCCACAAAAGTGGTGATCTGTAGCGTTTTTATTGTCTATGCTTCCGGCAGGATCCTGTCACCTACAGAATCAGTATCTGAATAAAGTCCACAGGTTCTTGTAACTCCAGTTTCTGTCCCCAGCTGTCTGAATTGACATGCTACTACTGTCACTTTTTTTTTAATCACTAAGAGTCAAAGGGCTGTCTTCAGTTCTGTCTTGCACTTGGCTGAACATGTTGTCAGAACCTATTAAATGTTAATAGTTAACAAGAAGTGCATAAAGCTAAGCTCTTTTTGCAGATATCTCCACTCAGCTTAAGGGTAATGAATTTCCACTTAAGGATGTAGTTGTGGCTTGTATTAAAGTGGAAATTTACTACAGCAAAACATGAGGAAGATGAAAGTCATCTTGCAAACAACGTTGTTAATGATTCATAGGCCACTGGTACTAGATAATTTTATGAAATAATTGTTTAAAACAGTAATACAGCTAGCATCACAAAGAGAAGCAAACCACATTAAACCTCAGCTACAGTCTAATAAGACAGTGCGTCAGAAAAGTTTGCACAACGTGAGCTTTTTTCCTGAAATTTCTAGGCATCTGCCTCTCTGGCTCATTACAGCATCCAAACATTGCTTAAAGAAGCAATGACATAAAACTTCAGTAGTATTTTAAAGCTGTAGAAATTTTCTCTGACAAATGGAATTTGCATCCCGCTAAATAACACTAAATATTATTAGACACTTGGAGAGAAAGAGAAGATGAAAATAATATGGATATAATAATATGTGTCCTTAAGTGCTTAAGAAGTCCACTATGTAACATTTTAGCAGGAAAAAAAAAATCACGTGATAGAGTCCAGAGCACAGAGCATAGGAAGTGGTTTCTTCAGTGCTTGTAAGCTTCTGCATGTTGTAAACCTTGTTCTCATAGAACTTACAAAATTTGTAAATCCACAGCTTGTAAATTAGTTACCATTGTCTGGCTGACCAAAGTGCCCTACAAACCCTGCTGAACAATAGCCCTCCTGGGACTAGGCAGTCTTCAAACGCTGAGCATGAAAAGACCAGAGACATTTGTCAAGCCAGCACACATGCCTATAACTAGAACTGGCCAAAAAATGTTGTCAAACCCTTTTCTGGCAGCCTGACTGAAGAAGCAGCAGCATTTATTCTTCAAAAACTAAGCATGTCCATGGCATTTCAAATCTAGACAAAACCTCTCAGTTTTCCTGTTCTTTTACATAACGTCAAAATTTGGGGGATTCATTTTCTAGTTATGTTTCATTTCATGAGGTTTTTAAAGTCTCCTGGTGTAGACTGTACATTATTTCAATTGTCTTACAGGTATCCAGTCAATGCTAGATATCTAGGCACCCCTTGTGGTTAAAGAAACAGCACCTCCAGGAATGTATTCATTTATCCCAGGAAAATGGGTTGACCTGCCTCTTTAGGTATCCTCTCCATCAGCTGCAGAACAAGTCTTGGCAGCCAGTGTGCCCTAAATGCCATACCTATGTTTCTGAAGTTATGTGAGATGAATGCAGCTCTTAATGTGATTCTACTGATTATTTTCAGAAACAAGCATTTGACATTAACCAAGTGAAACATTGGACTGTTTATTACTTGACAATTTTCAGAGGGTTTTTTTGGTCAGATTAAAACTTCCCTGAGATTCTGAAACAAACTTTGAACCATGGACTGACTGTGAGGGATGGAAATTATATTTTCTTGTCAGCAGCAGGCATAACAAACAGGCAGAAGATAGGACGTGGTGACCCTGAAGGTCTGGGTGACTTGATGAAGGTAAATGATGCAAGCTACAAAAAGACTACAGCAGAACCAAGCATTAAGGTACTTTCTCTGAAATCATGGTGTCTTCTCCTAAATCCTAGTGTCTCTTCCACAGTCTTTCTTTCTCCTAAGAAGTTTTTTTCTCCTAAGAAGTAAATAAACTCCCTCCCTCCCTCCTTCCTTTTGTACTAATTTAAGGATTTAACAGCTAGAATAATTCAAATTAAGGTTTCTGAAAACAGGGAAGTGCAAGATTATATCCATGAACTATTCCATGAACCGTAACTCTGTTCTTCCAACCTAGAAGCTATCAATTCCTATTGAAAACTGCCTACGTATAACCCAGTTGCATTCACTAAGTTAAGTGTAAATGGACTGATGGCGAAAGGAGGCATTAGCTGCAAAACCTTGACAGTGCTGGTATTGTGAGGGAAGGTTATTTAGGGTCATGTCTAGCAACCCTTCACTGCTACTGAATGAAAAGAAACAGGTGAGTGGGTACTTCAAGAGGTTCAGCTTACTGCGTTTTGATGCTATGTTGGTGTCCATTTCAGTAATGATGCCCAGGGTTACTTTGCCAGGGAGATTGTCAGCTGTGAGGCAGCAGGACATCATAAAGAGCAAGTAAAGATGGAAACCTCCATGAAAGGGTGCTGAAATGGAGTAGCTAAGGAGCTCTTATTTGAGAATGTGCTCAAAGTGTACAGCAAATGCAGCTCATATTGCATTTCTTTCAAACGCCAGTTTTSCTTTAGCATGGTGAAGGTGCTGCATACTAGGTCTCTTCTTTGTGGTCATATGCTCAACTGTCTGGGCAATACCAAGACTGAGGGAAAGTAAATGCATTTGGGCATTTTAGGAGATTGTTTGGGAACAGCAAAATTGCAGCTATGTACCATCAGTCTTAATTTCCTAGGGTTGTGGGCTTGAGTTTTCCTGAACTGTATGATTTGAACTGCCAAACAGACTTAACTGTGCATTTATAAAGGGTTGGGGTTTTTGTCACTGATCAGTTTGTTTAATTTCTCTCTGTCTCTCTCATTTTCTTTTTTTTTCTTTTCTTTTTTTTTTTTTTTTAATCAGAAAGGAATACTATTCTTCATAACTAGCAATAATTTGGGCATCTGAATCATTCACTAGGAAGACAGGCATTTCCTGATTTCTATGTGCACCAGCCTTTCCCCTCTCTTAGATTATGGTACTAGTTCCAGAGAAGCTTGGTCTCAGTAAGTTTAATACCATGCTGTGGTTTGTATAACAGGGTTTTCTCGGAGCACATGAAGTGCATTCCTTTGGGATGAAATTAACTTGGTAGAAGTCCAGGAGCACACCTACTGCATGCCAGCCACAAATTCAGCCCATGGGACCAGGTTAGAGCTCATTGAAGCAAAGCCACCCTGAAATGTGTGTAAGTCCAGGATGGTTGTAGATCACTTCTCCGTGTGGCATGTTCACCCTCAGGGTTTTGATTATGGCCAGAATAAGTGAACATAGCACATCACCTTGACCTATCCCAATACCATGACAGTGATCTGTCTGGGAACACCCTTACATAGGCTATAAGTTGTTTCCAACCTGTTTCTTCTGGACATTTATCATCTAAACTTGTGCTTTAGCAACCTTTTTATCATGGCTTCTCCTGAATGACATGTGGACTGTGTAGTAGCTGAAACTAATTCTGAAGAGCTGAAACAGACTGGGCATGACAGGAGTCCTTGGCTGAGCCCCAGGTGAGCCAAAACAAGCAGCAAGGAAGGCAGTAGACCCTCTGGAGAATTTTATTTTATACTGGAGTCTGTGCCTCAGGAAACCATTGCTGGGTAGCTAAATCTTCATCCACATGCATATAGATAGGAGGTAGCAGGATAATTCAAGCCCGTGGGCAGATTTTAAAACACATTAAATCAACCTTAAAGTGCAACAACTCCAAGTTGTTGCAACACAGCATATGCAGTGCAAGCACAGCCTTCATGGGAGAGAATAGCTGGCAGCCTCCTTGCTAGAGTAAACCTGGTAGATGGAAGGATTAGCTAAAAGTGGTAAGTAATGTTACCGAAGTCAAACTTAGCTAACTCAGAAAAGAATATGTCATTGTGTTAAAGCATTGTGGACACTATATGCCCAAACACATATAGGGATCTATTAAATTCAGGTTACAGCTGCTACCTGTTTTTCAGAGCAATATACAGTAACTGTCGGATAATTGTAAATTTGAACAATTGCATTTGTTCCAGCTTCCATATGCCTGACCATATTATGTAAGGATTGATTCTGATCTTATACGGGTATGGGACCAATATAATTCTACTGCTGTTAGTTAATACATGTCATTTTTTGTGGAACTCATGAAGGAAAACCAGAATCATGGTTCCAAATGATACGCTTTAAATTGATGTGGTCTCTTCCTCTACTTTTATGATGTAAAATATCAGCGCTATTTTACTGACATCTGTAGAGCTATACTGTGTTAAGACTCAACAGCAGAGTGGAGAATCAGTATTAATGAAGACGGTCCTTAGGAAAAATGATCTTTCAGGTTTACAGAAGTAGCGTGTTGAAGGCAGAGAATATTCAGGTAACAATCCTTCGAAGGACGGTGATCAGAATCCAGTTAATTCTTTGAAGATAGGTAGAGTTAATAAACATGGTGGAAGTTTTAGGGCAGATGAGTGTAAACTTCAGGAGATCTGAAATAAGTATAAAAAAGTATAAAAAAGATTTTTCTGATCTATCTTTAATGAGAAGTGATGAATAGTAACAAATACAATTTGAAATCCTTCGGGAGAAGAAATTGTGATACAGCTGTAAAAATATGAGGTCAGCCCTCTGTTTAGCCCAGTTATATTTAATTGAAGATGCTTGAATATACATCAATGAGTGTCAAAGGGTCAAAAAAAAAGCAGTTACATGAGGGTAGATCACATTTGCCAAGGGAAAGGGAAAGGAAATTCCTACAGGAAAGGGAACACTAAACCAGCCATAATGAAAGAACCAAATATGATCTAGTCCAAACATGGGCAAGGGGGAGAGTGATTTATCACTAATAATCTAATTATAAACTAAAGTTAAGAACTGTGGGTGGTGGAATCAGGAGTACTGATGAAAGACTGAAGAAATGGATTAACTGAGTACTAAGGAATATTTTCTGTCTTTTCAGAGTTAAAATGTGAGGAAAGAGAAGTATTTAAAGCTGGTTGGTGTTACAATACTAAAAGTGAGCAGACTGAAAAAAAAAAATTCTCTCTTCTGCCACTCCACATATTATCTAAGGACCTGATTGACCCAATACATGCAGCCATGAATATGAGATACTACTATGTATGAGCATAAGTCATCAATGAAATTGCCTCTAGTACTAAATTCCATATTGAAGATAAATGCAAGAGTGGACCCTTGGGTCATAGCTGCACAGAGATTTATGGGTACATTTAACTTTATGTACATGAATAATCCCAATGATTTCTTTGAGACTGCCTACATGCGTAAAATGAAGCACAGCTTTAAATCTTTTCTGAATTATATCTTTAGGTTATAATCTTCTCAATCTATGCACCAGTTTGCAAAGGTGGCCTGATCCTCATCCACAGAAGTCCTTACTAATTTGACAACAGTTGGACTAAGGCCTATATTTCTGTAGGATTCTTGTCTCACTTTTGAGTCCTGAATTAGTGAAGATACATATCGCTTGGAGGGCAACACATGAAGTGCATATACATTATCTGATCAGGCACCTTTAGGGATCTGGTGTGTGAAATTGATGCTTGGGATATACGATTGAGAAAGTATAATCCCAACAAAGCAGTAAATGGAAGACCTGTGCCACAAGCATGAAGCAGGAGGTAGGGAAATGATGGAGGACAGACAGCAGCAGCCAAACAGTTTGCTTTCACCATGCTAAATGCTTCTTGATTTTCATGCAGATCTGCAGTGAGTGAGGAGGTCCCACAAGACAGGCAGCCCATCTAAAAGTCCAAGTAGTAAGTCTTAGGAGTGCATGCACTATTTGCTTTATTCCTCTATGAATTTTTATTGGAAAAGGAGAGAGGAAATGGTGATAGAGTCAGTGCTCTGTTCCCCTGTGGACCAGTCAGCAGAAGGTAGCAGTCATTGTATGTGAAGATGACCCTTTGATTTACATATGAAGCACTGAGACAGATTGAGGAGAAAGCCACCGTGAATGCAGATATAACAACTGATCCGAGTACTCCTATACTTCAATGTGTGTGTCCATGAAGGAAAAGAGATCTAGCAAAGGGTTAAGAACAGGCCCAGACATGCTCTACCTTTCTTTAAAAAAGGGGATGCCTCCAAAACTAAATCAGAAGCAGAATCTAAAGGATACCCAAACACTGTTATCCCAGAAGGATACCTACAGAAATTCAAACTTATTTCATCAGGCCCTACCTGTCTGGTAAAAAGTCCTGAACTACTGGCATTGTCTTAATACCAGTGGGTTTTTTTTTAGTCAATAAACATCCTGGTTAATTGATAAATCACTTAACAAAGTGGTTTTACCCGGGGTGTTAGTTAAACTGAGTAATAGACAAGTAACACTTCAATCTAGAAAACACATATATTACTCACTATGCAGCAGGGGCTGAAAACCTGAAAGGTTTTTCTTGGTTCTAGTGATAACAAGAAGTCCCCAGATATACCTATATGTATAYATTGATGCACTGATTTAGGCTGATACAGGTTTTGATGACACACAAACCACCCTCGGAGGAGTACAAAATTTGAGTGTCACTAGGGAATTTTATCTGACATCCTAGAATTTTATTCTTTTCTGGTTGGTTTTCCAGATGAAGCCCAAAGGTAAAGCTCCTTTACTTAAACTTGTCATACATCTTAATGCATAACTAGGTATCATGGGAAACCTTCAAGCAAAGCCATAAAAACATATACAAGTAKGTATAAGCACAGGAACATCAAAAGCTGCCTCAGTCCTTAATGCGTTCTTGATGTGTTTATGGATAGTTCGTTATCACTTGAATACCCTATTTCTATTGATGATAAAGGTGCATTCTGCATCTCCAGGAATGGTGCCAGATTTGTTTCCTATCAAAACCAGAAGTAGAAATTCTGACCACTGCCTGACATATTTGCAGGACTAGCTGACTCTTTTATTTCAAAGCCATTAGTGGTTCAAAGTCTTAGACACTGGATAGTTTACAGTAAGTCTAAATTTATTCTCATCTCAGCCATCATACCGATTCACCAATGACAGTCTTTAGTCAAAGTATGCAGTGTATATCAGCTCTGCTTTTATAGTGACATCAGTACCTTAAGTGAAGCAAACCTTGCAGGGACAGGTAATATTTTTATTAGACCAAGCAACAAAGCTGGAGAAACAAGAAAGCTTAGCACTCACAAGTTGTCATTACCACATTTGCAAAGGACTTTCCTGCCACCCGAGCAATTTGACTCAGGTGTATTCTTTCTCCAAAGTTTTTTCTTGCAGAAAATGCTGCACATATTGTCATGCCTTGCATTCAAAAGGTTTTGTCTGAAGTGCTTTTTAAAAAAAAAAAACACACCATAAAAAAAATATTACTCAATACTACCATTGATTCTCTAGGATTCTTATATTGTATACAAGAAAGAAATTTCATTATAAAAAATCTGAAGGTGAAACTTACATATCCAGTTAGATAAAACTGTTCTAGAGCAAAAAAATCTCTTTCCCTGGACATCAAGCAGACTAACAGATAACATGCAATAAGAATATACTGGATCTAAATTCTGCTCCATGCGATCTTGTGTAACCTGACCGATACCAATGGACTGCATGTTCTGTAGTGTGTAAATCAGTGCAGAACTTGGCCCACATTCTCCCAAAATGCAGTGGATTGATGACATTGCTAAAGCCTCTTGCAAAAAAAAATCTCTGACAGTGAGCAGAGAAAAACTGTAGCCAATTGAACATTAACCACATAGTCTTGGTTTCCATTCAATATTGGAATAACTGGAGTCAAAAAAGTAATGGGGAAAACATCATCAACAATTAGCAGGGCGATCTGTCCTGAATTACAATTTGCATATAACAGCCTGTTATTAAGGGATTTTTTTTAATTGGAAAAAATAATTTAATAACTAGATTACTTTTATTTGACCATTTTTTGATTTTAATACTAGTATTAAAAAAAAACCTTTTCTGTTTTCTGTTTTTAATGCTAGTAAGGGTTTCCCTTGCCAGCTGTTCACCCAAAAATGGAAAAACTATATTTTCATAATTTCTTGCTCCTTTCTAATGTACAATTTGCCAGAAGAACAGAGCAGGAAAGCATGAATAACTTAAGTGTTTTAAATTGGTCCTTTAATCAAAGTCACCTATTTCAATATGTTATTTTTTACAGGAGAAATACCAAAACACATTGCATAGGATGTAGATTTCACCTGTGCTACTAAACAAAACAGCCCCAGACTTGGCTTACAGGCCAAGTGCCACGGCCTGGCCCTGTGTCCATGTGCCCAAACTTTCTTCCTCCCTGAAACAGGATGGCTGCATCTGAAGTGCCTATTGGATGCAGTTTTTGGGCTATGACCTTCCCTGAACCACACCAGGGATAGCTGGCCTGAGGCAAAGCCTGCTAGGGAGTATAGTTACCATTAAACACTCACTGTAGCAGTCTGTGAGTTAGTGTTTGAGTCTGCTTACACAAATGTATAAATATATTTGTTGTAAATCAGGGTGCATGCATTTTTGGCACATAAAAATGCATAAAACAGAATGCTCCTTTTAAAAATGTGTCCTCAAGATTCAGACATCATACTATTTATTTCAACACAGAAGGAAATTTTTTTTTTAATAGAAAAAAAGCTGATGTCTTAAGTTGATGGTCATAGTGTACTATTAAACACTGTGTTCAAACAAAAGTGCTGATGAATGACAAGAAGAAATGAAAGTGCTTTCTGMTAAGAAACAACTGGGCTAAAAGCAAACATTTCAAAAACAGATTAAACTGTGGTCCATCCTAAGGCCCCTGCTCTGGCACAGCCATAACGCTTTAAAAAGAGCAACTGAAGATTTTCCCTGCCAACATCTTTATGTCACAGGGAGTGAGTTCACTCACAGTTCGTAGGGCATGTTTTGCATGTAGCAGGACACATCCACAGAGCAGCTCTGGTGTGGCAGAGTGGCCAGATAGAGGTTTGAGGTGCTTTAAAGCTGCTGACTGTGAGGGTCTTAACGCAGAAGGCAGGACGCAAGGCAATTTCTCACAGCAAAATCCACTGTCAGCTTGGACATGATGACCCATTCTGAAAGAAGTGCAGTCTCAGTACCAGGTCAAGCCTCTTCAAAAGTCTTGCTGAAGAGGTGAGTAGCAGCCTGGGAAAAAAGCCTCAAGGCAAGACTGGTTCCACACTAGGACTGGTATTTAGAATCAGCTAGGGTAACATCTCCTACCTCAGGTGTCACCTTTGACAACCTTTTTAACATCTCTGCTGACTCCCATTCAGAAAGCTGCTTCGGAAGGACTCTTCTTTCTCTCTTTAGGTTAGCTGCAGAAGTTGCAAGCTTTCAACTTCCATCCAGCTTCACCTCAACAAAGATAACAGAGATGGATAATGGAACAAATAATTACTGTACATTTCACACCGTAAAAGTCAGGATGCGACTAATTTGACAGAAACTTTTGCAAGTCCATTACAAACACTGTGATCAGTTTTACAGGGCAGTTTTGAATCCACATATAATGCAGCTATATAGATCTGTACATAATCAGATTCTTAAACATTGCAGTTGGAGAATTATGAATGTGCAGTGCGAGTGGTAACACATGATCATATTTTTCCAAGGGAAAAGGATGGGAACTATTATAAATAAACTGTTGAGCTATATTCATGCAGAAACACTAATGTTTGCTGATGGCTTTCATGTGGAAGGTGGACTGTTCCAGTTTTAAGCCTCACTGATGCAAGGAGGTGTCAACTGAAGAACCAAGGGGGTTTCTAGCAGCTATGAAGTAATGTAAAACTACGGATAATGTTGGTTTTCCTGTAGTTCCTCTGTCAAGGCAGAACACCCCCCACTCCACATTTTTCCACATCTGTGCTGCCTCCACAACTCACCTGTTTGCTGTTTGTTCTTCCTTGGGATAGCAGCAAGGAAGCAACTGAAATGGGCATAGAGCTAAAATGGTCCGTGGAGGAAGAGGTGACATGGATGAGTGATCTGACAGGAATCACAGCATTTTTCCTATACATATGCAAGGTATATATGAACTGATAAACACAAGGCTTTTAATTCTCTTCTGTATGGTACTGGATGCAAGGAAAGGAACCAACTACCTCTGGACATTGGAGAGCTGGGTGCCTTGAAGGAGGAGGACAGGAGGAAGAAGAGCATGTGTATTCTTACTACTCCTATTGCCTGTACCTATGGATTTTAGTCAAAAAAAAAAAGAACAGAAAGAATTTGGACTTGTAAGGTAAAAGGCCTAGTGAAACAGCTCTGACAGCAAATATTTGGAAAAGGAGATGTGAAATAGGAAGCCTTTAATTCTTGCCAAGGGGGAGAGGAACAAGAACTCTTGGGAGCTTTCAGTCCACAAGGACTAGCTGGTAACTATTTTATGGTCTGTTAGTTTATCAGAACTGGAGTGTATTTCCAAAGCAGAGAAAGACGACAGCAAATTGGTACTTGTAATAGATCAGCTGTTGTAAGAAATCCGTTATTTTTATTTTACGGTATTGCTCTAAGTAAAATAATTTTTCATGTTGTAAGTATTTAGTGTTACTGTGATGTAAATGCTAATTAAGTTATATTTATTAACAGAATATAGCACCCTGGGTTTATTATGGAGTCCCATATGTTATATTTAGATGATCAAATAACACATAAATGAATTACTTCGAAGGAGCAGCTTTTGGGAGTTGTTCCCCAAAGTAACATTGCAAATGATGATCTTCATTTTGTTTCTGACATGTGGGTAAACGAAAGAGCGTCACTTTCATTATAATAACATTGATTTTTTGCAGTCAAATTTCCTAGCACTTATTCTCTTTGACTTCTGTGAACTTGCCTGAACTGATTTCCATACAATAAGATTAGTAACATAAAAACATCAGTAAATGTTGAGAGGGCTGAACCTAATAAATCCAGCAAGCAAACAACTTAAAGAAATAGAATACTTGGAAATTCACTAATTACTTACAGTCGAGGTATCACGACGGAAATTACTATTATTTTCAAACAGAGCATCTCCAAAAGGCTTGAGGTGCTTTACCACACACACACACTATGCTCTATCACTGAGGCAAGGGAACAGCAATCTGTCCTTTTTCTGTGGTTTGAAATCAAGAAAGGCGGGTGTATACAGCAGGAATCACCTCTCCGGCATGCCATGGTAAGGCAGGTGACGTAGCAGCAGGAAGCATTTACCTTCTCCAGCTCAGTAAAGGAGGATGGGGCAGTCTACGTTGTCTGCACAATGTGAAGGTCTTAAGCCTGTCTCTCTCTGAAATCAGTGAGGGAGGGGAAGGCTTTTGTTTCCTGTCTAATGTACAGAAGCGAGGGAGGTCGGATTCTCCCACTTCCTAGCCTGCCAACCAGCCAAAACTTAGAGCCCCACAGGAAGACTGGTTTGTCACGTCGTGCTGTTAGCAGAGGCTTGCAAGGCAGCCCATCTGCTGCCACTGTCATGCTGGTGCTGTTATACGGAAGAGCTGCCAAAGAAGACACCCCGCTTCCGGGCCGTTTATTGAGTCCTTGGGAATAAGGAGCATGGTGTGTTCAGAGGGGCTGGAGTAGACTGTGGGAATGGGAAACCTGATGGATTTGGGGGCAGGGAGAATGTGAAACTGCTGGATTTTCTGGGAAAGTGTGCATGAAATCAATGGGCTGTCGTGGGGCGGAAGAAGGAAGAATTTGTAATTCATGTATTTGTTCTCTGATAGGGAAATATAATACCGGTGGATTTGCTTTTGAGAGAAAAAAAATAGTATTTGAGAAGAAGGTTACTTGCATGACCAGAAAATGATTGAGGGAACCCCGTTTTAAAAGAACTGGATGCCTAAGCCTGAATTAATGAACTAGGAACTGCTGTTGAAACAATGCAAGGAATTTCTGAAGGAAAGACAGAGGAGACCTTGGAAAAGCAAGAAGGTAGGAAAAATTATCAATTTAATGATCAAGTTCAAAACAGATCAGAGATACTTTTGCTAGTTTATTTCCTCTCCCTCTTTTTAAAAATCCTTTTCCTCAGAAATAAATGTTTAAGTGGAAATATATGTAATTAAGACCCTGTCAGTTATTTAGTTTGGAAGGGAGGAGAGGAGGACTGGATTTTGTTTACTTTTTGAAAAAGAAAATACATCAGAACTGAAAATTGACAAGCAGGCTTCACTTTTCAGATACATAACCATAGAAAACATCTAGGCTGAGATGTCATAAATTTTCATAGTGTTTTCCACAGTTTTTCCACAGTTTGCTTTTGACACCTGAGAGTTCCCAATAGCTCTAAATGAAGAGGGGAAAAGAACAGAAAAGTGTAAGTTATTTGAAATGGAAAACCTAAAAGCTTTGGCCAGCTCAAATTCTAATGTGTCTGTTCTTCTGTGTTATTATCACTGGTATTTAAATGAYAGTGATTATAATGTCTTTGTCATTGCTGCAGAGTGAATTAGGAGAGGGGATTTCACTGATGCCAGCTGCAATTAAGCATGAAATTTCAGTTTTCATTTTACCTCTTATCTCAGTGTTCATATGCGTTTTACCCAATCTCTCTCTGGCCAACGGGAGCCTTTTCCTTGGTTACGTCTCTCACCCAGATCCTCAAAAAGTTTCTTTTATAGCAAGACCTTCTTTTTGGTCCCATTTATTTCTAGAAAGCCTGAACAAAGCAATGTGCGTTTTATAGGAAGACACATRGTAGTGCATAGACAGCAGCAGGCTTTCTAGCTTGATTTCCTATGGAAATAAGATTGATATTAACAACCGGTTTTGATGTCTGTTATTCCCMACTCTATTCATAATCTTGAAACCCTTTTCCAATTTCAGCTAGATCTGACAGATTACTTCAGTTTTCAGAGACACTAAACCACAAATTTCAATAAATTGGTGGTTGGGACAGAAGATCCAAAGCATTCTTTACTGAGAGAAAACCTGGAGCAGAAGCTCAAATATAATATCAGAAACCAGAGCGGCAACAGAGCAGCAAGGCAATGTTAGTCATGAAAGAAGCTTCGGCCAGAATTTGTTCTTCAGAGGAGAGCTCAACCAGAAAACCTGGAGATCCAGGGAATCAGGCTTCAAGCGTTCTGCTCATCATGGAACAATTCATGTTCCTAGGAAAGAAGATGGCTTGTGACTGAAGTATTTCTTTGTAGATACAGACTTTTTCTTATTCTTTCATTTGAAGAGAATGAAAACTTTTACTCTAAAAACTTAACAGGAAGTGAAGAAAATGCAGTTCTTTTCCTGAATTTTCTAGACAAGACCGGAAATCCCACGCATCCATTCACCTTTCTCTGAAGTCCTTCTATTCATTCATTTGATTAATGATCACATACTTTTTTCTTTTTATTTATGAATTATAAGTAAGAAGTTATTGATTCATTTTATTAAGTCAAAATTCAAATGTTGCCAGAATTAAGTAATTTGTACCAGAGGTCACTTTACTGTCACCATTTATAATAAGAGATTAGAGACGGTGTTAATGATAACTTTGGAGTAGTGAAACTGCATCTAATTTTATATGGCAACATATTTTCTTCCTGTCTTTCCATCATGATAAACCTATGTACAATTCCTCTTTTGGAGCATCTCATCTTTTGAACTCAGAAATTGCTYTTTTTTTTTAATTCAAGAGTTCAAAGAAATGCCCCAATGAGAAGAAAAAGATGAAGAAGAGTAAGTGCTGTACCTTGATCAGAACAGTCACAGGGACAAATTCAAGGTATGGAACAACTGAGTAGGTGGCAGTCCTGCAAAAGGGAATTTGAATGTGAGTCAGCAGATTTATCCTACTGCAAAAAAAGGAATCCTCGTACAGGCTGTATGAATGGGGATGTGCTATATAAGGTTTGGGAAGTAATACTTCTTCTCCATATGAATAAAGCCTCATCGGGGATACTGTGTCCAGCTAAGGGCAGATAACAGTTCGAGAAATGTCTGTACCAATTGGCAAGAATCCAGAGGTGAACAACAAGAATTATTAGAGGTCCAGAAAACACAACTTGTGAGAAAAGATTGAAAGAGTTGGGTTTGTTTAGTCTAGGGAAAGGAAGAATGTGGAAAGACATGATAATAGCCRCTATGAACAGGACAAGACATGATGTGTTTGAACTGCCTCAACAGAATTAGGGTGGGCATTAGCAAAAAAAGCTTTTTAATGGCAAGATAGTGAAGTGCTGGATTAGCTTGCTTCAGGAARCTGTGGAGTCGTTCACTGAAGATTTAAAGAGAAATTTAGACAAACATTTGCCAGGTGAGTTATGAGACTGAAGTTTGCTTATATGTAACCCTGCCTAGGATAGGAGAATGGACTGGATGACCTCTTAAAGTCTATGGCAGCCTATTTTTTTATCTCAATTACACTAGAGAGTGAGTGATTTCTTTACCGTTGTTTAAAATAATAATTTTTAATCTTTTAAAATATTTTTAAAGTGAATGGGGCCTAGTCCTCTGTTTCCTCACACACAGTATTCCCACTTACATGCACATAAGTGCATGCAAACCATCATYATCTTGACTGATTATTATCCTGACTGTTCATTATTCTGAACATTTTATGTCCAGAAACAAGTGACCTCAAAGGTTATATTAGATTTAGAGTTCTCCCTCCATAGTCACTATAAACTGTGCAATATGTATTTTTAAATATGTATTCATTAGTATTTTAAAAAATGAAAGATTTTATTAATAACTGGCTTAGTAAGCTTTAGTAAGCTTTAAAGTACCTTTATAAGTCTGATACATTTTTACTCAAGATAGCTACTTCTGGGGTATATTCACTTATACTTTCTAACATGAAAAGAATGTAGTATTCTGTTACTGKTTTTTTCTGTTTTTAGCTGTGCAAAATAGATACAGATAAAAGGTAGCTGAATTGGACTTTGGCTGAAATATCCTTTTCCTTTTATCAGTTTTAAATTTACTGACTTTTAATTCTACTGTTTTCCCTCTGCTCCTGAATTATAGGTCAAAATAAACAAAACTGCATGATTTGCATTCCTTATGCCAGTCCTTTCTGGTGCATCCCTTCTCATTCACCTCTCTAAAATCCACAGACCTACTATTTCTAGTCTGTCTTGCAGATTCCCCTTTGTCTCTGTAAGTGTCAAAATAGGGTGTTGACTGGGTGCCTTCCGAGCAATAGCATGTCACATGTAGTGAGAGGAGGAGACACAGCTGAGAACAGCATCTTTGAAGCAACAGCGGAATGGGTAGATGGCTTTAATTTGATTTTTTGCACCATTTTAGTCAAGTACACAAGAATTACATTGAAGACAGGTTACATGGCATTTTCTGGTATCTTAAACGTGACAGCAACTGCTAACAGCGATGGAAAAGCTTTGCAAGACCCTTTCAGGAGGATGATACAGCATAATCTGCTTCRAACACTAGATTTCACCTTCATTGCTAACAATGAGAAATTGAAATGAAACTTGAAGAATACAACTTAATAGTAGGAACGTTGTAACTAATAGTCTGAGGAGAAACAGAAGCAAGTGTAATAGGGAAATATAGCACCTTCTTAGTCCTTCAACTAAGGCATAGCTGGAAAAGAGAAACAAGCTACTGAAAAAAATTCGTACAATTCGGTCTGCCAAAACATGAAACTTAAAGCTAAATATAGGTTTTAAAAGGTCTTAAATGATTCCATTTGGACTGATAATTTAGTTGAATTGAGATGAAAAAGAGTAGTTAAATTTTTTGGAGGAGAGGGTTATTTTGCTATGTATGTGACAGAGACAAATCAGCATGTGGGGACAAGATTGTAATGAGCTACAAAACCAGTATCTGTATCAGGTCAGTGTGTTTTAGTATCTAATGGAATAACAAATGTCAGTTTTCCAGATGCACATTTTAAAGATGTGCTTCCCTGCAAAATCATCTCTGTCAGCTCAGAAATAGAAMCATTATTTAGTGAAAAATGTTCTGTCAATAATGGATGTTCCTATCCTTTTTCTGTTGTTGAAAAGTTCATCCWAGTGCAAAAGAGTTGTTTATTTTTTTAACTAGCTTTTAGTGCATTGGATAAAGTTTGTCTTATTTTACATGCATAAATAGAGGGTTCATGGATCCTGTGGTTCTGTTGTGAGTAACTACTAATTATTGTGGTTGTGGAGGTATTTCAGTAGGTGTGGAAATTACTACTTCAACAAGGCAGTTTGTTTTGGTTRGCATTGTTTTTGCTAGTATATAAATAAAGTCTATTAATGAGGACAACAGGCTGATTTTGTAGCCCAGAGGCCACAGCAGTCATCCAGGTGGCCAAAGGAGACAAAGCAGGGGTCTGAACCTCAGTCTCCCTCAATGGCACAGTTGTGCTGTCTGTCCCTCAATACGTATTGCAATGGTAGGGCTTGTCTTTCTTATTTCTCCTAAGAGGGGAAGATTTTGTTCCAGTGCAATTTTTATTCCAACATGTTTTTTCTTCCAAAAACAGCAGGACAAAACAAATGCTGAATCCTCTAAGATGTTAATAAAAATGAAAATTCTTGTCTTCCAGGCAGCTCTAGCTGGTGCCTGTTGCCAGTTTTGGGGAAGATGCTCATACAGCTTCAGGAAATTAACAGCAGGGAATAACCTTACATTGGAAGGATATCCAACTACATGGCATCTGTGTATGTGTGTATGTAATTTGAAGAGTTCTGTGATGCACCAAAAACCATTTTCCACACTGGAAACAATGAGGACGCAAAGTATTGGCTTGTGCTAACCAGTCTTGATGCTGTTATGTTGTCTTGCGGTTTTGGTCAACCTTGAAAACAAATTTCATTGCCACTGTATGAAAAAAAAAAAGTAAACTACCATATTGTTAACATTCTCCAGCTGGCTATCAGTTCCCTACATGGAACTGCAAAGTGACATCTAAGTTGTGATTTATTTTTATAAATTAAGAGCAGGCCCATTATGCCAGCCCTATAAGACTCTGGGTGTTTGCAACGGCCAATTACTGTGGAAACTGCTTAAACAAATAAATGTTTGGATAAGGATCTGGAATAAACTCTTCAATTTTTTAAAAAATTCATGCAAAATATCATTAGACCAAGACATCCCAAGCACTTCATCTGTTTGTTGCTAAATCTATATCCTTCCCTGGAATTCTTCACTGCAGATCTACAAAGGAATAAATGAAAAACTGCTGTTCTCCCACTTAACCTATAGCAAACAGCCTTTAAAAACAACTCTTCTCATCTGTTACATTCCAACCATATTTAGCTGTTTTTATCAGAGCTGTGTGGTAGGCAATAATCTGTGGGGGTTTTGTAACACTGAAATATGAGGATATGCAAGTACTGCTTTGAATCCAATATAATCCTGCACATGAACTTGTCCCATTGAAATCAAATTTATAAAAGCATACCTGTACACACCCTTCCTGAATTCAATTCTAAATGGCTGTTACTGTAATCCTGCTTGCTGTGGCAAATCTTGCTTCTTCAGGGAAAATCATAGCATAACAAGAACCCAGTATCTTGCCATTCTGTACTATTCCCTTCAATCTTTCCAAACAGTGTGAATGGAACAAATAAGAAAATGCATAAATGGCACATAAATTAAAACAGTACGTTTTAATACTTATCAATGAATACAGAAATACGCACAGGCATAATTCTACACAAACTGAAAGGGACACTCTGAAGTATTAGACTGACTATTTCAGAATTTAAGTTTTAAAAGCAATACTTGCTCTATGTGGATTCAAATGAAGTAAGAGACATGCTATTTGGTCTATTATCATGTGGCATTGAAGCCCGCATGCAACATGTTATCAGACTAAGTTACTAATTCTCTTTTCAGTGTTCAGTATATTTATTAGATCTATCTAGGTTTACTTTAATATTATTACACACACACACAAATTTATTTTATCCCATTTACAGTTACAGCTTTTGTGCTTTTCTTGCTGTAATCACAGGCTTCCCAAGCAATGAAGTTCCCAGTCAACGTGCTATTTATCACATCATCTATGTTCATGTTTCTTATTTCTAGTTGCGAGGAAAAAAGCTTCTTGCTATGGCAATATTGGCTCCAGAGATCCTAACTTCATACATATAGCATGAAATGTTCCAATATGTCAAGGAGCCTCTAACTGTTGCTCAAATTCTTTCTATTTATAGTGAAGTTAACACAGTCCACTTTCCCATAGGTTTATATCTTAAGCTTGATCCCTGCTGTGGAGTTTCTTGTAGCTCACAAAGGCTGGACTCATGTTCCACCCTTCCTCTCAGTGAAGAACTAATAGGGTCTCTTTCTGCTGTCCAACAGCTCATTTTTACAAAATGTTTCAGGACTTGGCATTTTTGAGATCTCTGGTCCTCTGAAAAATATGGTTGACCAAAAATGGTTAAACCAAAATCTTTGGTTTAAAAGACTTATGTTTGGAGGGGAAGGGGAAACGGCAGAAAGAAAAAGCAGATGCAGAAAGAGAGTCACAGACACGCAGGCCAGAGAGGAACAGTGATGTGTGGAGAACCCCAAAACCTGAGCAGAGCCAACAGTGCACCCTGATCCAGCTGCTCCCAGGGCTGTTGCAGGGGGACAATCAGCCCCGTTGTCCAGATGTGAGACCCACCAGATGAGTCAATGGGAGATGTTCTCCCTGGTCACCTTACAGACTGAGGGGATTAGAGGGGTATGGGACTCATCATGGGATGCTGGGAAGAGCATTTTTGCAATGGGGAGAAACCAAGGTCTGGGAAAAGGAGGGATCAGGGTGGTTTGGGATCAGGCTCTTTGGTAACTAGTATGGGAAAACAGATAGAAAAGCTTATAAAAGCAGCTGTCACATGTAAACAGGTTGCTGGTCAGTACACTAGTTTGGCCATGCCCTGTTCCTGGTCACCACACTCTGTCTCATCTTCTTAGTAAAGTCCATTCCTGACTATTTTCCTGAGTAAGGGGCTCTCTATTCTGTGTGCACATTTGCAGATGGAGGCCTAAGTGCCAGCCACTGGAAAGGACACCATGAGATACAAGGTCCCATTTGTCTTTGGTGCTGGTAACTGGAGAAAGTGGAGCATGTGCCTATTTTGTGGGTGTGTATGTCAGGCCGAGTATTGGAGTGACCATAAGTCTGGGCAGGATACTGAAGAGACCAGAGGGTCTGAGAGACAGCTCATGCGAAGGCCAGCTACTAGGTCTGGACAAGCTAGCAGAGAGACATGTTGCATGTGTGTGTGTGTGTGTCTGTACATGACGCAGCTGGAAGACAAGGGGATCCAAGGGCCAGCTACTGGATACACAGATTGTCTGAGGCCAGTTACTGGAGCGATAGCAGTGTGTCTGCATGTGTGTGTGTGTGTCTGTACATGACGCAGCTGGAAGACAAGGGGATCCAAGGGCCAGCTACTGGATACACAGATTGTCTGAGGCCAGTTACTGGAGCGATAGCAGTGTGTCTGCATGTGTGTGTGTGTGTGTAGGTCTGAGTACCAACACCTGGAGTGGGGCTGCAGGTCTTAGGGCTTTGCTTGCCCAGGTGCTAACAAGTGGGAAAACCTGGGGATCCAGGAGCCAGCTACAGGATAGACTGGGTGTCTAGGACCAGCTATCATAGGGATACACGTATATATTTTCCACTGATGGGCTTTCATCCTGATCAGCCAGAGAGGGGAACAGGATCACAGAATCAGAGAATCATAGAATCATTTAGGTTGGAAAAGACCTCTAAGATCATCAAGTCCAACCGTCAACCCAACACCACCWTGCCCACTAAACCATGTCCCTAAGTGCCACATCTACACATCTTTTAAATACTTCCAGCGATGGTGACTCAACCWCTTCCCTGGGCAGCCTGTTCCAACGTTTAACCACTCTTTCAGTAAAGAAATTTTTCCTAATATCCAATCTAAACCTCCCCTGGCACAACTTGAGGACGTTTCCTCTTGTCCTATCACTTGTTACTTGGGAAAAGAGACCGATACCCACCTCACTACAACCTCCTTTCAGGTAGTTGTGTAGCGCGGTAAGGTCTCCCCTCAGCCTCCTCTTCTCCAGGCTAAACAACCCCAGTTCCCTCAGCCACTCCTCATAAGACTTGTTCTCCAGACCCTTCACCAGCTTCGTTGCTCTTCTTTGGACACGCTCCAGCACCTCAATGTCTTTCTTGTAGTGAGGGGCCCAAAACTGAACACAGTATTCGAGGTGCGGCCTCACCAGTGCTGAGTACAGGCGGACAATCGTTTCCCTAGTCCTGCTGGCCAAATAGTGTTTCTGATACAAGCCAGGATGCTATTGACCTTCTTGGCCACCTGGGCACACTGCTGGCTCATATTAAGCTGGCTGTTGACCAACACCCCCAGGTCCTTTTCTGCTGGGCAACTTTCCAGCTACTCTTCCCCAAGCCTGTACTGTTGCATGGGGTTGTTGTAACCCAAGTGCAGGACCTGACACTGAGCCTTGTTGAATCTCATACAATTGGCCTTGGCCCGTTGATCCAGCCTGTCCAGATCCCTCTGTAGAGCCTTCCTACCCTCAAGCAGATTGACACTTCCGCTCAACTTGGTGTCATCTGCAAACTTACTGAGGGTGCGCTCGATCCCCTTGTCCAGATGATTGATAAAGATATTAAACAGAACTGGCCCCAGTACTGAGCCCTGGAGAACACCACTTGTGACTGGTYGCCRACTGGATTTAACTCCATTCACCACAACTCTTTGGGACCGGCCATCCAGCCAGTTTTTTACCCAGTGAAGACTATGCGCATCCAAGCCATGAGCAGCTAATTTCTCCAGGAGAATGCTGTGGGAGACAGTATCAAAAGCTTTACTAAAGTCCAGGTAGACCACATCCACAGCCCTTCCCTCATCCACTAAGCAGGTTGCCTTGTCATAGAAGGAGATCAGGTGAGTCAAGAAGGACCTGCCTTTCATAAACCCATGCTGACTGGGCCTGATCACCTGGTTGTCCTGTACGTGCCATGTGATGGCACTCACGATGACCCGCTCCATAATCTTCCCCGGCACCGAGGTCAGACTGATAGGCCTGTAGTCCCCYGGATCCTCCTTCTGGCCCTTCTTGGAGATGGGCGTCACATATGCTAGCCTCCAGTCAACTGGGACCTCCCTGGTTAGCCAGGACTGCTGATAAATGATTGAAAGTGGCTTGGTGAGCACTTCTGCCAGCTCCCTCAGTACCTTTGGGTGGATCCTATCCAGCCCCATAGACTTGTGTGTCTAAGTGGTGTAGCAGGTCACTAACCATTTCCCCTTGGACTGTGGGTTCTTCATTCTGCTCCCCATCTCTGTCTTCCAGCCCAGCAGGCTGGGTACCCTGAGAACAACTGGTCTTACTATTAAAGACTGAGGCAAAGAAGGCATTAAGTACCTCAGCCTTTTCCTCATCCTTTGTCACTATGTTTCCCCCCGCATCCAATAAAGGATGGAGATTCTCCTTAGCCCTCCTTTTGTTGTTAATGTATTTATAGAATTTTTTTTTGTCTTTTTTGACATTTTTTATTGTCTTTTACCGCAGTGGCCAGATTAAGTTCTATTCAGGCTTTGGCCCTTCTAATTTTCTCCCTGCATAACCGCACAACACCTTTGTAGTCCTCCTGAGCTGCCTGCCCCTTCTTCCAAAGGTCATAAATTCTCCGTTTTTTCCTGAGTTCCAGCCAAAGCTCTCTGTTCAGCCAGGCCGGTCTTCTTCCCCGCGAGCTTGTCTTTTGGCACGTGGGGATGGCCTGCTGCTGCGCCTTTAAGATTTCTTTCTTGAAGAATGTCTGGCCTTCCTGGAGTCCTTTGCCCTTCAGGATTGCCTCCCAAGGGACTCTGTCAACCAGTGTCCTGAACAGGCCAAAGTCTGCCCTCCAGAAGTCCAAGGTGGCAGTTCTGCTGACCCCCCTCCTTACTTCTCCGAGAATCGAAAACTCTATCATTTTGTGATCGCTATGCCCAAGACGGCCTCCAACCATCACATCACCCACAAGTCCTTCTCTGTTCACAAATAACAGGTCCAGCGGGGCGCCTTCCCTACTTGGCTCACTCACCGTGTCAGGAAGTTATCTTCTGCACACCCCAGGAACCTCCTAGACTGTTTCCTCTCAGCTTATATTGTATTTCCAGCAGACATCTGGTAAGTTGATGAGTTGATGAGGCCATTGGTGCTGTTTGCACTTGCATGGATGCTGTCTGTGTTGATCTGTGTGGCCAGCCATCAGTATATGTGTGTATGTCTATATGTCTATATGTGTGTATGTGCATGTAAATGTATATTGTGCATATGTATGCATGTGTGCCTAATGGGAATACAGGCTCAGCCTTACGACTGACTGGACAAGATTCAGGAACTCCTAACACATATTACTGCATTTCATTTCCTCAGGTAATTAGGTTATCAAAAATGATAATAGAACTTCTTAGAGCATTAACAAAATGTGTTAGTGTCCATTTTTTTCTCCTCATCTTTGTTTTCCCTTGGAAACAATGGACCTATAATCTTTGTGTGCCTTTTCTCCTTCTTCCAGGAAATGAATCGACAGATGCCTCAGCCGCTATTGCCAACATTTCTTTGCAGGCAACTCCTTTCCCATGAGAAAGCATCTTTCCAGACTCAGTACTTATTACAGGGTAACTCCTGGCATGTGCCAGTATCCTAGGTGAGTAGTTGGCACCCCATTGCTTGATAATTTTGGCTTTCTTTTCCTATTGGCTACTCCAAATCTAGGGTCTTTCTCCTCTTGACCATATATGCACACTCAGAGTTGATACACAACAGAACTGGCAGGTAAAAATTAAACAAACATTGTTTCACCATGAATGTGGCACTGAAGCTACCAGAAAATAGCAGTGGCATACTACGATATTTTTAGAGCAGAATACTAAGCTGCTGCTATTGGTCCTCTTGGTCTGAATTTGTGATTACCAGGCTGACTGAGGGATCTTTTTCTTCCTTTTTTTCACAGCAGTCATCTACGGAAAGGTCTAAATGGGAAACACTTGAGTACAAGAGAGAAGGAGCTCGCTGTTAACATCTGATCTGACTCCTCAGGTCTTTCTTCACTCAACTCCCCACCTTTTCTCAACATTAGCTATGAGCTTTTTGGAGACACTAAGTCTATAGATATGTTGGCCCAACAGCCCAGTCCTCTGCTATTGGAAGCAACTGTGTTACATGTAATACTCTACATAAATTGACCATGGCCCAGATCAAAAATAATTCATTTTTTATAGCTACATTTCTTTACTGGAAACAAGGTTAAAAACTTAAGTGCTTGAATGGTTAAAAATATACTTTAACGATGCAGCTTCAGTGTCCTCAGTGCCTCTTAAAATTCATTTATTCTTCTGTCCCTTTGCTCAGATACCTCTTCTCCCCCTACAGGCCTTCTAGCTCCTTTTATATTTCTAGCCAGTAATTACAATCCCTCTCTGTCTTTGTTTTACTGGGCGAGACAAACCCTTCTCTATTACTCTTCTCTGTTATTTCTTCTCTGAACGGCTTGCTATCCCTGATGCTCTCTAGTATCTCTCCACTGTGACTTATCCAGATGCAGTTCGTCTTTCCTGGTTATTTAAGCTTACCCCTCCAACAGAAATTTAAAGCTCCTGCTTCCAATGGTGCACACCAAATAGTACTTGAGTACCTGAGCAAGGACGTAGAAATGGTTCACAGTTATGACTCTCATGATCCTGAATAATTCCACCTCATCATTAATTCAAAAAGTTTGGATGATTCTTGATTCTGTGGATATAACATACATGTTCACCCAGCAAACTACTGAAATTGACTTAGATTTAATGTCTTCCTTTTAATGTTCCCATTGCCTCTAGGGCTAATTATAAAGGAACATACTGGATAATTAAAATGCTTCTATTTTTTAAAGATATACTTCTGTTAAAAAGCATAAAAGTGTATTTTTTTTAAATGAAGGTATTTTAACATTTGAAATATGGAAGTTTATAAATTGATGTCTTTTTATTAAAAAGTACAAAATGGCAGAAACTTATGAACCCCCCTGTCTTGAATATATAAAGTATGGGAATGCATGTAAGTCATCACAAATTAAAAATACAGAACATCAAACAAGGTAAATCATGCTAATTAACAATTATGATAGCAAAAACTCTATCATCTTGTTTATTTGTTTTATTGATTTATGGAGTAGCTATATCTGCTAGAGGCTTGTGCTGTGAGAGAACAGCACAGTCCAGCAGTCCTTCCCACAGAAATAGTTCCAAAGGACATTCCAGAACTGGGGGCTGTAAACAGATAAAAATTAAGTTAAAAAGTATTACCAAAAATATTAGCATGACAAAATTCAAACAAATAAATATGCCATATTTAGACTCAGAGTGGACAAAACACAAGACAGAACACAGAGTCCAGATATGAGAGAGACCTTACRAAACATGAAACTAGAAAAGGACAGGATTAGTGGGGTAGGAGTGTAGCGGTGTGGATTTCTCTTTATTTCCCCCTCCTGGTGTCCGTATTGTCTACTTTATTTAGAATTATTGCTTAGAAGAAATGGTTGAAAGTGTGAGATGATAAGTCTGGAGATAGAAATATTGAGGAGTCGTCCAAAAATGATACTTACAGTCTGGAAATGAGGAAGGTTAAGGCAAAGGAACTCCCGATAAAGTGCTTTTACTTACTTAATCAAAGTGCAGGTCTGAGGTCAGGCATTGAGGATGGAGGAAGCAAGAAAGAGTGAGCAGAATATCTTAGAGTAACTGTGATGATACTCTAACAAGCTTGATGCCAGTGGGGGTGCCTTCTGCCTTCCGTGTGCAATAGGAGTGGGGACTCCTCTGATGGAGAATCCACAGAAGTGGTGCTCATAGTCCGGGTAGCTCTTGCTCCAACATCTAAGGGTGGATGCAGAGTAACTTGCATTGGACAATACCAGAGCATACCTTGCATCTTCACCAAACCCAGAAAATTACAATTGAGACAAAATGGATCCACTCCATCTCCAGTTTAGGTACTATGAGTAGAAGGAGACTGTTTATGTGTAAGCCTTTTGCCATCAAGCTATATTCTTAAATACACCTCTGCAGCCATTTTAAATTCAGGTGTCTTTAGGCACCACAAGGATATGTGCTTTAATCCATGTCACACAGTAGGTAAGCAGTACAATCAGGAGCAGACCCCAGATTTACTGGTAGGACCACACAGAATTAAATCCAGGATGGATGGCTGAAATATCAGGCACGAAACAATGAAATAAGAAGATCAAATGTGCTTTTCTGAATGCTTTGGTAAATAAAATGGGTTTTTTTCCCGCACTCCAATCCCATAAGCACCCTTTTGTTTTCAGTGCTTGATGATATTTGGTTTCATTTTGTGGTTTTGCTATTGTTCTTTTAAATGAAGTAAAGAAATATAAACTAAATAAAATGGGGAGTGTACTTGACCTCTAACATTTCATGAAAGGGCTTGTTATGTTTACCACATTTAAATGAAAAACAACTTTGACTGGAGCAGCAAAAGAAAAGACTAGAAGGAACAAGGCAGTTGAATGATAGAAAGTTTTCCTAACGGCAAACTCTTTTCAAGGTAGGCCTAGATTATGGGACCAAACATTTAAGCAGACACTTGGCAGAGATCTACATTCACTGGAAACTGAGTGGTTTACAGCCATGTTATGTCTCTGAGGCAAGTGTCCTGGGCTGTTTTTATTCTTCTCCTTCCCTATTTTCTCAAGCACATCTTGACTATTGTGTCAACCTATCTACCTATCTACTACTAACATACCTACACAGTTAACTATTCCACTTTCAAATACCCAGAGGGAACGGTCCATGATGMTGTATACACAAGCATTGAAGATACAAGCCACAGCTAAAAAATAATGGAAGTTGGAAAAAGGTAACACTTCAGAGCGTGTAGACTTGGGACTTTGTTTCCATTTCTACAAAGAAGAGGAGTCCCAAGCAAAACACCAACCTATGTGTAGGTTTTGAATGCACCAGAGCAAAGTTGTGTTTGGCTCAAAGGCGCTATTTTCCAGCTTCTGCTTGTAGGGATTCCATCCAGGACTCATCTTTGCTTGGTGTTTCACTGTAGATTACATAAACCCCAAAAGTCTACAGAAGAAAGAAATAGTTCAAACCACAGTGCTTCATCTGCCTTCACAAACATTCTAGAGAACAGTCAGCCTCAAGGTAGAACTACATGCAGCTGCTCATGTTTGTTTGAACCGAGGCCCTGATTCATTCAACACAAAGTGTAATGTAATGATATGACTTAGCTTAAACTGCTTAACTGAGTATTCAGCATAGGAAAGCTCCAAATCAGGTGAATTTTATGATCGTTTTATGAACAGCGTGGAAAAAAATCCAATGGAGCAGCTGTGTAGGCTTGGAACTCCAAACTGGTCCAGTAGCTTGCGTGCTGCTAGTTCAGTTGATTGATTGGTAGGACTGAGCATGTATGTGATAGCAATGACTTTCGTTACTAAGGTCAAAGCTAAGGCAATGACAAGTCCACCCAGTTCCCTGTGGCAAGATTCCAGACAGCAAACATAACGATGAGAAATAATGCTGTGTTTCTATGTGACACTGTTGTGGGAGGGCCCTTCGAGTCTGTGTGTGAGGCAGATTTTCTACTTAGTGCTGTCACTGAGACATTGCAGCACTTGAAACAAAAAGTCTTAAAATTTTAATTCTAATTCAAATCCTCAGACTTACGTAATAACTTTGATCCCATAGGATCCCTACAGTCTTTACAAGCAGAGCAAGATCATGCTTGGAAAGAAGTGTCCAAATCTTGTTGCGATTTTTTTGGACAAATGCAACCTTTTGCATGTTGGTTTTTATRGTTCTCTTTTTTGCTCATAATTGTTCAATGAACATGTTGAGAACTTTTTCAATCATCTACTTACCAGCAAACTCTCTATTTAAAACTGTGTCTAAGTGCTTGGTGTTATCTTTTTTTCTGTTCTGCACTTAATTTGCCTGGTTGGACAATGAAAACATTTTTAAGCAGGAAAAGAAATAAATTTCAAAAGAACGATATAAATATCCACCTGACATATATCGGACCAGCTATATGTTTGTTTCTTTCTTTCTCTCTAAGAACAGATGATTGATCCTACAATGGTTAATCGAAATACAATTTTTAAAATACCCTGCAGTATTTGCCCAGCTGTAGGTACAACCATTATCCTCAACTTATAAGTGACAACTGATAGTCTTCTGTCACTGAGTAGCTCTCCTTATTGTTCCTCAAATTAATACCCGGCAATTCACAGAAATATAATACTCCATAATATTGAAAATGCAGAGTAATCTAAGCAGGTAGGATGTAACTAACTACACTGAAGTCCTAAATCTCTTTGCCAGCTCCAGTCTTATGAAAGCTGGCAGTAGATTTTTTGTGATCATAAGTGATCAGTGACTCTATTACCTCATCAGAGAATTGCTGCTGAGATTTCTCAGCCTCACATGTGGAATGACTCTGAGAAAAAGCACCCTCTGAGTCCCCACTGTCTCCCCTTAGTCCCCACCATCTCTCCTGAGGTCATTTGCTGCTTACCTTGTGACAGTCCCTGGGCATGAATCACAAATCTCGACACTTTCTAGAGCCTCAGTTGTTTTTATCACTGGAGTGCATTTTAGTGGTTAAAACGGCTTCCTTTTTCTCTTCCACGTGCCCATCATGTCAGTGCACAGACTAGGTGCCATCAGAGTAAAATGCACTTAGTTCCCACCAAACGAAATATTGTCAATGAGCATAGGTGCTAGAGCAGAGGTAACAAAACATTTGTTATTTGAAATGCGCTCTGATTATCTAATATTTCTACATCTCTGTTATGGCTCTTGATCTAATCTAGCCAAAAATCTATCTGTTTCATGAAGGCATTTATAATGATTTTGAAAACTAAGGTGGCTCCCAGTCTGCCTGACATATCTGTAATATTTTCCAGGTTTGCATTTTGGAAACCTTTGAAATGAAGAAAAATTCCTCCAAATGTTTATGTGCAACAGTATAATTGCATTGTATACATGCAATTATAATATATTTGTGTAATATATGTGTGACAAATCCTCCTGGACCACAAAGAAAAATGCTGATCAGGCTTAGATTTTCCTCATTTAGGCTTTCTGCTCTTACACTCTCATTGCTGCCTCTGTTTCCCACTTGCAGTACCACATCACAGGCTTTGATGCCCATAGCTGGAAAGGATTTAGGTACCACTTACTGAATTTCAGATTGATTCACACCATCAGTTTCAGTGGAATTACACTGAGAATTTCTCTGACCCATTAGTTTTAAATAGTGCTTTTGTAGGAATTGTGCAGCTGGGGTAATACGTCTGTGTCCAATTAGGAATTCCACTTGGGTTAAGGAAGATTGTTTTAGATGTTGCAATGACTGTGAATTAAATCATTCGCTGGGCAGCATGAAACTGGCAGGTTTCAAAGTCCTGTGTCTGAAATGGTGCCCCATGAACCTCAAGTTATGCTGGTGTGACAGTGGGTACTCTCACCACTTACGCTAACTGTTGCTGTCCATCCTTGCCCACTCATCCACAGGAGTTGGGGGAAACAAACTGCTGCAGTGTGGGGAGAAAAATGACATTGCAATAGGCTTTAAAAACAGCATATGTTCTTCAGCTACAAGTACTGAACTGTTACCAAATGCTGGAGAATTAACAGAAAAGGGAACTTTGCCTTTTGTCTTGAAGATACTGATCAAAATCCACAGGCTGTTAGGAGTTGTAAGAATTACAAAGGAGGGCAGAAATGCTCTTAAAGTTTTGCTTTATCCCTCTACACCCTATTTGTAACTCTCTTCACGGATTCTAGGAAGGGTATGGTATATGTGTGCGAAGGTATGTGGATGTGATCCTCCATTTAAGAAATCCTTATATTCATTATTTTATCTGGTACACAATCCTTAAAGAAAGTAACTAGAAAAAACAGAGTCGATTCACCTGGTGGACTACTGTTAGAGGGAATTATCTGAGTAACCAATTCAGCAAGCCTAGGTCACTGGGTCTTCCTGAAGGGCAACTAGGGCGTAGATGTCTCAAATACAGGAGTGGTATCAGAGGCAGGAACTATATTGGTAAGTTTGATAGGATGGTCATTAGCTAGCTCCAGGGAACTTATTAGACCAGTAGGTTTCTGGATCCTGTCCAAAAGAGAGTAAGAGTGACTGACACTTGGCAAGCTTTGCCTTTTTCAGATAGAAACTGGAGATCCATTTTCTGACAAAAAAAATTGAAACAAAACAACTGGGTGGTGGCAGTAACATATTGCAGGGCCACCTCCCTGCTTTCAGTGATTTTTCAGCAAACCATAGTCCCCACCCATCACAACTTACTTCACAGTCTTACTGAATGTATGCTACAGCTTCTACCTAAAGTTTTTGCACCTTTCTGCCAGATCCTTTTTGTCTTCACATACACACTACAGGGCAAGGAAGCTGTGGCAGAATCTTTCTCCTATATGTGTAYGTCCTCAGATCCTACCTCAGTGCCATGGTAGGAGCACCGGTAAAGCTTGCCAAGTTTCTTTGTGAGTAACTCCCAGATACCAAGTCAAGTGAGATTGCTGATGAGTGACTTGCAAAATCCTAATCTGGTCTCTGACACTAACACCCTGTGTGGCTTTAGGCAAGTCACAACACCTTTCTGCTAGTGCCTTCCCATGGCTAAAGTGTTTATCTGTCTGTTACGCCAGGTTTTTAGGGGAGAATTCATTATTCAGCACATTCACAGAACATAGTGCTTTCCTTTCTGGTGCAGGGAGTTGGAATAAATCAGGCCACCAGAAGTGAGAGTCTTTGAATACAAATGATTATTTGTTGCCTCATTGCAAAAATTATTCACTTTATCTTCCTGTGAGCTAATCTGAGCTACTTAAGGTTCTAATCCTCTTGCCTAAATTCATGTTATAATGAATGGTGGGGTAGTTACCTTTATGGACTACTGAACCATGCTGAATTAATCATTTCTATTAGGATTAACAAATGGAGTTAAACTCCTAATATTGATGAAGAACCTAGACATCTGCCATCCTTAGGCGTTCTTAGAAATCTTAGAATCATAGAATCATTAAGGTTGGAAAAGACCTCTAAGATCATCAAGTCCAACCGTCAACCCAACACCACCATGCCCACTAAACCATGTCCCTAAGCGCCTCATCTACATGTCTTATAAATACTTCCAGCGATGGTGACTCCACCACTTCCCTGGGCAGCCTGTTCCAATGCTTAACCACTCTTTCAGTAAAGAAATTTTTCCTCATGTCCAATCTAAACCTCCCCTGGTGCAACTTGAGGMCATTTCTTCTTGTCCTATCGCTTGTTACTTGGCAGAAGAGACCAACACCCACCTTGCTGCAACCTCCTTTCAGGTAGTTGTGTAGCGCGATAAGGTCTCCCCTCAGCCTCCTCTTCTCCAGGCTAAACAGTCCCAGTTCCCTCAGCCGCTCCTCATAAGACTTGCTCTCCAGACCCTTCACCAGCTTCATTGCCCTCCTCTGGACACGCTCCAGCACCTCAATGTCCTTCTTGCAGTGAGGGGCCCAAAAC
>JAYKAV010002508.1:917169-975286 GCA_035582835.1 Phoebastria nigripes | reverse complement strand
GTCCGGGAAGTTGAAGTCCCCCATGAGAACAAGGGCTAGCGATCGGGAGACTTCTGCCAGCCGCTTGTAGAATGCTTCATCRRCCTCTTCATCSYGGTTGGGTGGCCTATAACAGACTSCCAGCAGGMTATCTGCCTTGTTGGCCTTCCCCCTCATCCTTACCCATAAGCACTCAAGAAGAAGAAGAAGATGAAGGGACTTTATGTCTAGGATCATTTTAGGTTTTATAACATATCAAACACTACATAAACAAATGAATGCAATGCAAACAAGAGAAAAAATTATCAACAGAAGCACAATATAAGGAGCTGTTGCTGAGCACAGGTTAATCACTTAAAAGTAAAATCTCCACTTGGAAAAAATAAGATAATAATTGGGGGTATCATCTCGGCTGTAAAACCTATCTCACAGCTGTCACAAGTGATAGGCTTTTAGTTTAGTGGGAATGAAAGAACATAGCACCCTAAACATCCATCACCAAGCACTACTCATCTCATATCCCAGAGCACTCTGTTACCTTACAACAAGCACAGACCAAACTCCCGAAGTATGACTTACCGTAAGAAGATCAAAGATACCACCAGTTCCTTAATTCTTGTAATAACAGAGAATTTGTGAGATGAAACTGCCCAGATGTAGCATGAGAACCATGAATAAGGTGTGTATTTATGCACAAAAAATGTTAAATCATGAAACCTACCACTTACAACAAAAACATTGGCTGGCCTAGGAATGAAAGCTCTTCAGATGGACTACAACAGGCTTGTGTGCTAGAACGCACCATGTTTGAAGCACTAGAATGGACAAGGCAGATGCTGACCACATATGCAACAGCAAAAAGCAACATCTGCAAAGAGCAACATCTGAAATTCTGAAACCAGTAAAAATGACCAAAAAAATCAGAAAATCGTGATGCAGCAAACAGAAAGGATATGGGATACACAGGCAATAAACTATAAACTATATGAACTCATGAATATACAGGTTAATTTAGGAATTTATATGGCCAGACACTGAGACCTTTTTGTCTTTATACTGTCATTACAGCTTCAGGAGTAACTGTGTAATATGAAGGAACCAGAATGTTCAGAACAAAAGTGACACCAGGCTTGGAGGACCTCTTTAAGTATAACAGAGAGTAGAAGGTGTGACATTAATGCTGTTGCAAGGGCATCTCATGAGGAAAGGGAATTATTCCCTGTTTCCAGAAATAGCCTAGAAACACATTTCACCTCTAACTAAGAAAGAAAAGGCAAAGCTAGGCATTAGCAAAATGGCTATTATAAATGGAGTAAGTGGGTAAAAAATCAATCCCTTTTGATTCCTTTATTCTGCAGCAATTCAAAACCAGACAAAAACCACCAAAATATGAAGATATTAGGATGATTAAAGGACAAGATATTGAGTAGTCTTGCAGTGTGGCAGGATTCTGATTGTTTTACTGAAGGCGGGTTTGGATTTTTTTAGGACTACCTCTGACAGCTTTTTCTAGCTGTGATGCCCTAATGTACAGTCCTTCGGACAGACACGAATCAATTTTATGTCCACATTTCTGTAGGAACAATTAAGCGCCCTCACAGCTGACAGATGAGAGAAAAGATCTGCCTACAGTAGAAAATGGCTATCCATTTTCTGCAGCTCTTTGCAAGTGGTAATTAAATTGTGCAGCATAGAATTAAAATTCATAGAATCACAGAAACTGGAGATAGAAAAGAGCTGCTAAGGTCATTTTTGTCCATGCCCTTCCTTCTGCCAAGTGCTTTGTCCAGCACTTTGTAGCCAATTTGAAATGCTCTCTACTTACCTAGTGCTTTTAAGAGACCTGCATTTGATTTATGCACAGTAGAAAATTATACCTTTTCTCTAGAGATGGACGATTTGCCTCATTTAAAGAGTTGTGTAATCAATTTCATTTACCAATTACAGCTCTTCGTTAACACGCAGCCACCAGGGCACTTGGGAAAGCAGAAAGTTAATGAGATTAAGGATGGGATCAGGAGGGTCTCCTGAATGCCTTGTTTTCCCCTGACAGTCTAGTAAATCTTTAGTTAGCTGAGTGTTTCTGAAGGAGGAAGCAGGTTTAGAGGATTCATCTGAGGCGTATCACCATTCATCCAGCTGCAGATTAGACGGGTCTGCTGCTTTACAGGAGCAGATGAGGTTTGGCAGGGCAGAGAAGAATGGACTGGTGAACCAAACTTGCTGGAAGGTGCTGGGTGTTCACTGGGAAGTGCAGAGCACCTCACACCAGTGGGAACTGAGGTGGATATCAGTCCTCAGTTTCAGAGTGGAGTAAATGTTGTCTGAAAAAGAAACTTTCCTTTAACATGGCCGAAGATGTGAATTTCATATCTCCCTGGAAATCATCCTGTTTCTAGCCTAAGCCTGCAGAGCCTAAAGTGACTTTGCTCTTGCATAAGCTCCTCCCATACCCCGAAAACTTGAGTCTTAAACAGTCTGTCTGAGGCCCCCATCACCCCTTCCAGGGCTTTTCAAAATGCTTCTCTCCAGGGACTGGAGAGTGTCTTGTCCAAAACCCAAAATGTTTATCAAGCTTTTTTTTAAATAGATATAAATCTTCTGTTCAAGACACAAGCCATAAATATAAAACTAGGCTTTCCCTGGGGATAAATTGCAATAGTCTACAGCTGAATTTCTTTTGAAATAACTGGCAGTGCCTGCAGTCAGAAATAGAACATTGAACTAGGAGGGATACAAATGTGATCTGATACAGACTTCCTAGGCCTGGCCAACCCCCACCTCATATGGCTTGTCTTGAATCTTGGCTCACCAGTTGCTTGACAAGGGTCCTGCTTTTCAAGTGGTTGTCCCAAGCCTAATCCTTATATGGCCTAAATTGATGTTTCTGGTGACACACGTCAGTGACAATCCTGTGCAGCACCAGGGTCTTGTCTCCATCTCCTGCTGAGCGCCCCGCAGAAACCTCTAAACCACCTCTGACTAACGGGCATCCAGAGCTGGAGCAAGTTAGATGTGTCAGCAGGGCAGCACCCCACTGCAATAAACCCTGTGGCAATAAGAGTGCCACGGGTATGGCACTGTGCTGCACTGTTGCTGGTACACTGCTCACAGGACTGAGCTAGCCTCCCATCCCAGTGGTGTGTGGTGACATCTACACGAGGCAGCACACTCGGAGCCAACACTGGCTATTTCTGTGCATCTCCTGTGCACCAGCAAGATTTCCAAAGTGGCTGATGGGATGTAGCATTTGTTTTCAATAGGATGAACATTTCACATCATCCCTCAGGTGCTTTAAAAATTCTCTTCAGATGACACTGGAAATCCAGCATGTTGGCCATCCCATTTTCAATACACTTTCTGTTGGGTCCAAATGGCCCAAACATGGATTCATTCTGTTTCTACTTCTTTTTCAGAATAYGCATTCTTACTAGTATGAGAACTGATATTGCTCCAAAAAAAGGGGCTGCAGCTGAATAAATACACATTTCAGGGATGACCTAACTATAAATGTGACTGCACTGCATAAATGAAAAGCCAAGCATAATGATTCCGAAGATGGTGATGCAGAAGACCGATTCTTATAAACCTGAGCTTCCTTCTCTTCTTTTCTTTTCTTTTGAATAAGGTCAGCAACAACACAGGAAATAAAAAAAAATAGTTTGATGAAGCAAACAATCTCAGTTCAATACTCAGCATTTTTTTACATATCATACATAACCTCTGATATCTTAGTAGAATTTCCATCTTAAATTTACATGCTCTTGTTTATGTTGGTTCAAGACTATTTAAAAATGTGAGAGAATAAAAATTTTACTGTGGGTATATGGTAATGGCTGCCTAACTAGAAAAATTCATGTAAATTCCAAAAGGAAATTTCAATGAAAACAGATAAAATTGCTGCCAAAGATGCTCATATGAAAGTGTTTTTTCTGTTCAGATCTCAGAACACACACAGAAGTCTTCTGAGGCAGAAATAAAYCCATTTCCTATAGGAGCACCTCAAACTCCACCAGAACCACACCCATTCTTTTGAATTGCAGGAGGCCTTCAAATAAATATTATTTCTATSAGCCCTTTGAATCTTTATACAAAGCCCGGATTCAGTCCTGGGTCTTAGGGCTGCTTTGGCTCTAAAGAAGCTGGAAGTAAAGGYGTCTGTGCAGTGGTCTGAATGCCTTGAGATCAATGGCAGATGGGAACACCTTCTTGCATTAAATATAATTCTCACCTTAATGGGTCTGATCCAAGTCTGASTTCTTCCCAGCTTTGCTCGTAACAATACTGCAGAAACAGTGCACTTTTTAAGGCAGTATGAGTGTCCTCTGTGCCTGGCCTATAGCGTTTAAATGTTTTTAAATTTTATTCAACCTGAAAAGAAAATAATGTCCTATGGGTAATTGCAAGAGTTCTTGTCTTTAGTTACTATGACAACTATGTTAGCTGTAGTACATGCCATTGCAGAAGGTGTGAGGATGATCACTGCCTTTATACTGACCAGCTGCTTGGTCTTTATTTGGTGTCTAAGAATGTCACTATGTTACTCTCTGCTTCCGATGTAAGGGGAAGAACAGTTTGGGAAACCTCCAGCTCTGTGTTGTTCTTGGATTTTCTGTCAATTTTAAATGAAATTCCTCTGTGGCATTCTCTTTCCAACTTGAAAGAGGATTATTTGGCATGCAGAAATGTTTGTTTAGTGCCTGAAGTCTAGCCAGGCTCAGCTTAAGGGCTGACTTGGATATTTTAGAAGGATTTATTGGGTACATTTTTTTTTCTTTCAAAGAAATTATTATACATTTATTCCATGGCTTTGAGAATGTGGTCCAAATTTTAAAATCCAGTACACAAGGGCAGGTACCTTGGTCCCTCATGAGAACAGTCTTATGCAGACAGGGAGCAAGTGAGGCTGAGTACAAGTGCAGCTCTGAGAAAGAAGAGTGGTGAAAGCGGCACCACCCTGATGTTTGCCRCGAGGACTGTGACTCAGATGCACGTCTGAGTCACAGCTTCTCCCTCCCCTTCCTCTGGCCAGGGAAGGTACTGATGTTCTGCCGGTGCCTTGGAGATGTAAATGATAATATTCCCTCCGTGCTACAGAAGCCAAAGAAACAAAAGATTCCCCCCCAGATCACTGTCCATGTGGACTTGCTGCAGGTAGTCTGATTAGGGATGAAATGAAGCAGCATGACTAACATCAAACTGAGCGCTAGAATCAGAGACTAGTCAGTTCAGGTTCCCTCTGCAGTCAGCGGAGAAGGACAGGTTCCTCCAAGGCATGATTCAAGGCAGAAGACTACACTAGAAGATATGAGTTTGTGTGGGAGTGGATATGTCTTACAATGGACAGAGTGTCCATTGAAATGGACAGACACAGCACATTCTGTCTAGTAGTGGTTGAATCTTGTATGTCAATAATGATTGAAATCTAAGGATTAGTAGAGGCAAGCAGCAACTCCTACATATTCAGACAAGATTTAATTGCTTAGAAGAACATCCTGATTAGAGTCAACAAATCAATATACAGCAATGCAGCTTAAATCTAAGATAAGGCACTGCCTACTGAAAGATGTGGTTTCTGTTAGTACATTGGGAAATTCTCCCTTTTAATGAGGTTTGGAAAATAATACCAGACATTTTATCAATGTTGAGAATGCCTAGGAAGGCATGTAGTCCTTCCTTCTAGTCCTTCCCTGGCTTCCACTGGTCTTCCCACTCCTATGACCTCGTATTTAAGTCTTCAGTCATCTCTTTCTTTGAATGAAGATGTGTGCCTATGTTCTTGATTGCTCTATCTGCAAAAACAAACTGCCTAGGTTCTTAATTACAATGTAAAGGTTGTTTTGTTTTGTTTTGTTTTGTCTTCTAAAAAATAAGATACGATTCTTTCTTTCAGTTGCTTTTCTTGAGTTACAGAAGAATGTCTTTGACGGTCACAGGTTTTACCGGTTTTCCTGGTTTTCTGCACCTG
Organism: Phoebastria nigripes; assembly: GCA_035582835.1. Classification (NCBI taxonomy): domain Eukaryota; kingdom Metazoa; phylum Chordata; class Aves; order Procellariiformes; family Diomedeidae; genus Phoebastria; species Phoebastria nigripes. The sequence continues at coordinate 969,339 of JAYKAV010002508.1, read as the reverse complement.
GGATTCTGGTTTCATCTTGAGTCTTCTTCCACTTTCTGGAATACTTTTTTGAATTGTAGAGTTGTGGCGTGAGATCCTGCCAGTTCACCAGCCTGGCAGTATCATATATTAGTCTGGTAATCAACATAGTGAACAATTCAAGTGGATATTGTTCAGCACTACTTAGAATAGCAGAAGTCCATTTATAGATGCCCCAGAATCAATGGGAGATGGATTTCTTCTGTTGCCTGAGAGATTAGTAATCATATCCAATTCATTTCCTGAGATACTAATTTTTAGTTCTTTGGCTACTAGCAGACCAAATTCCTTTCAGCAGCTGAGTACAAAAACATAATGGTTTCCCCATCACCAGAGTTCTCCTGACACACAATAATAACAACTCTTGAAATGAAATCTTCTGACAGAGGTTAATGACTGTCATTCAATGCCTTACTGCATGAATAAACTACAGTATCTGAAGCTTCCCTTGGCTTGCACAATTCTCACTCCTTTGCTACTGCAGTGCCTACAAATGGCCTGGTCTTACTCAGGAAATATGAAAGTGAGATTCAGAATTATAAAGTGAGACAGATTATGTGTATACACACATGTGTACACACACTTTTATAGCAATTCTAAGATTATATGTTTATTGCAAGCCACTCTTAATTGTCTCTGAGGAATTTTGTAGAGGCTGGCAGAGATAGCGAAAACTTGGTAAAAAAATAAGAGAACAGGAACCAAGCCTGAGAATAAACCAGATCTGATTTACTAGTCATAGCAAAAGTGAAGAAAAATAAATAAGAAAAATAGACATCTAACATGCTTTCTGCAGATGCCATATTCCTTCAGACTCAAGGTCAAATGTCACCCTTATTTACAACCACAAAGAGGTGATGTTTCACAGTCTGTAATTAAGAAGAGGTTATCTTTTCCAAGCTTTCTAATATATTATATTCATAGACCTGACTGTTCTCATTTATTTATTCACCAGCTGCTAAATACTTTTAAAAGTTATTTTCCTGTGTGCTATCTGAGCCCCAGTTTTGATGAGGAAAAAAGTTGGCCTCAAGTCAGATTTCTCTAACATGAGCCAGGGTTTTACAACTCAACTTGATCATCCAATGAAAAAGGTGACTCATCTTCTAAATCAGAAAAAGAAATAGTACTTGTTCTGATCTGATTGGGATAGTCCTGATCCATTTATCCCACTAAAATTTTTCCAGTTCATATCTCAAAGTAAAGGAGGTCATTTGCATGTATCAGAAAAATTCAGAAATGCTTTGAAAGGCAACAGAAAAGAGAGTGGGAAGAGTTGAAATCACTGTAGTGACGAGGTGTAGCTGTAGCATTATATAGCAAAACACATTTTGTTAGTTCTGCTGCTTATTGTTTCAGTTCAGGACATTAGTGCTTTAGAGCTTCCCCCCAGATGTGGAAAACCCAAGCTGAATTTTATCATTTGCCCTACAGCATTTGATAATGCTTATCTGCAACTTCCCAGCAGAGTATCTTAATCATCCAGCTGTGTATAGCTTTTCAAGGACAAGGAAAACATTCTTGGCAAAGCTATGCCAGTCTATAGCAAAGAACTCAAGATTCACTGAGCTCAGAGAGATATATATACATGTGCAGAGTATGACTTTTGCTTTGTTTGTTAGTCTGTTTACTGATTATATCTTACATTAGATAAAATGCATAAGGAGAAACCTATCAGCTGGCAAGGGAAGTGAGAGTTCTCCTTCCTTTCCCAAGCAACTCATAGCCTATTGGCAAGACTGAACTTTGCTTCATCTCCTTTCCTCCAGAGCCATGAACCAGAGTGGAACAGCTACTGCAGGAGAGCCTTGAATGCCCTCTCACTTCCCAACGGTTAGTTTATAGACTGGTGATTACGGCACTCTCACAGAAAGTAGGAGATGGAGTTTGAAACCCCTCAGGCAGGGGTTACTGTATCCAGAGAGACACAAGGTACTACTGTAACTACATATTCATCCTCCAGATGCCCTTTCACAGGAAAGAGTAGCCCATCATCACGTTTGAATGAAAAGACTCTGTGTAAAGTCTTCAAGCCAGAGCAGCTGCAGATTTGTACCTATTCTTCTTGAGAAGGCTCAAGGGCTGTAAAGGAAAGCACCTTCTCCATCACTAGTGTCAACTGTGCTTGGATGTGACTTACAGCTTACCCCTTTCCAGGGCTTTTCCTTATACGCTAGTTTAGATGGCTTCACACCCAAGTGAATTGGCTTTGAAATGGAGTGATCCCACATCATAGCACTGAAATCCTTTTAGATATATTGTCTAGAGAATCTAGGTGACAGAAAATTATTGTRGCTGCCATTTGCAAGAGTTAATGCACCTGCCTATGAGATCCTACAGTGCTGACCATGGTAGCATCCAAGCTCTCTGTAAAGAGAAGCCACAATCTCTCTGTTTTAATTCCTCATCTTGAAAATTGATGTACTGTGCAGAGATGTATAGAGAAGAAATACAAAAATGTAAAGCACTCAGATACTACAGTAACAAAGATTGGTAAATATTTTCAGTAGAGCTTAATAATTAATTCATATCACAGTTTACACAGCAAGGTTGGCCTCTCCTTCTGTCTGCAAATTTTCTGCAAGCCACCAGAATTTTACTTGAATTTGTCAGAGATGTTCATGTTGAATCAAGGGGCATGGATATGTTGCATTACTCTCTAGACACAAAGATGACAAKATGCTGTTACAAGCATGTTTGGTTTTTTTCTGTAATAAACTGTTTCACAGTGCTCAAGGTTATATTTAACTGATAAAGAAAGGGAAGAAAGAAAGAAAGAAAGTTTCCCCATGGAATATACTTTGGTTTAGAGTTCTAAAAAGTTTGACTCCATTTACTGTTGCCCTTTCCATAATGAATTAAACTGATTTTCCTCACTATAATTCTGTTAAAAGATCCTTCTGCTCTTAAAATATCCCAGTGATACAGCAGTTCTGCCATACCAAAAAGCATAATTTTCTGAACAGGAAAAGATACATCGTTTCTCACTGCATTGATAGTTTTCCAGACTATGCAATTTCTCAAGAAATACTAAGTTCATGTCACAGTGACTACAAAAATGTTGCACTGTTATTAAGTGCTACTTCCTCAGAACTGTCTCAAATTCCTCCAGTGGGAAGTAAACAGACATTTCTCATGATGAGTCCCATATTTTTTTTTAATAAACTTTGAATGTTTCAGATATCTCATAGCATTCAAATGCTGTGTGGATCTGCTGTCCAGGAACGGCAAGTGTTTCACCCTGCTTAGCATGAGGATGCAGTCAGTGATGTGTGCAGAGGAAGGGAGCATGTTGAATCTTAGAAGAAAATATTAATTGCAACAAAGCACGATTTCAGATTCCTGTTCCTTTAAAAATTTGCAGATTACTATGCACCCTTCTACTGCTGAATAGGACAGAGGAACCATTAAAGCCTTAGAGTTTGCAGGAAACAGCATTATCAGTGTTAGAATGTCTAGAAAGCCTGTGCAACTTAGATAAAAAAGTTCGTAGGCTGTAGAAACTATTGTAGGCTTTTTTTTTTTTAAATGGCAAAATAAAATATTTGCCAGCGTGCATTTGTGAAAGTAAATAGCTGAGAGTGCTGTCTTACAGCAAGTTTGCCTCTACTACCTTACTTCTCTGCCTTTTACACTCAACCTTCTGTAACATTTTACACTGCCAAAGTCTTGTTTTTTCCAGACTGCTTGATTTCATGCTCCATATTTAAATGATTAGACCTGTTTACATGGGACTGGAGAGGACCTACGCTTGGACATAGCAACACAGTAAAACACAGTAAAATCTTGAATACAGTCATATACAAACATAAGCCTCAGATTTTCCTTTTAGTCTTGTCACATACAAGCAATAAATGAGCAAAAGGGATTTCCTGGGGGAAAAAAGTGATCACTGACATTTAAAATTAAGAAGAATATCTAGCAAGCAGAGGGACGCACTCACACTATCCCACTCCATTATGCAGTTTGCTGTGCTTACAGATTATTCTTTTTTATTAAATAAATCAGCAGTTACTGTCCTTCCAGGAAAGTRACCTCATTTCTCCTGTACCACTGTGATGGGCCTATTATAATGACTCAGATAGATGATGGATAGGGGTGGATTCTGAAGTCACTTGAACCTGAAAGTGGCAAGCATTAAAAGCAGGACTGAACATATTATAACAAAATAGTCTTCTGGCCTCTTAGAAAGCAGAAAATGTCACCTCATGCACTCCTGTGTGATTTAGCAAGGGTAGATGTAGAAAGCGAGACCCTCCTTCAGTGCTGAGAGTTTAGAAAAAGATTGGGTTTCAAAATGAATACAGTTGATAGGTGGCTGAACTGAAAACTCAGCTGCTAAGTTGTGTGTTTCCAGAGCTAAACCTGGGGATTTTAGAGCTAATTGAAGATCTGTTTAACAAACATTGCTTGGAAGCTCTGTGTAGGGTCTCCAAGCCAGAGCAGCTGTACATTTGCGACTGGTTTCAAAAGAGGGGGGCAGGGGAGAGGAGGAGAGATGAAGGAGTTCGGACAGGTATTGCAGCTGCTCCTCATTAACCTTGCCAAACAGCAAATGGGAAATCAACAAACGAGTACATTCCAGCAGAAATTCAAAGTGGAAGTGATAATAGGAAGGCTAGACTGACAGGTTCTGGCAAGTTGGGAGGGCATTGCTAGAAAAGCACTGGCGGCTACAGAGCTCAAAGCTAAGGGACTGACTTCTTTCCTGCTTCCCTCCCCGCTCCCATTTCCTCTCCACAAGAGCAGTTATTTTATTTCATCTRTGAGAAATTGATTGCTGGGATACATTCACTTCCAGAGGTGGAAGGGAGCAGGAACAGGCAGCACCAAGTAGCAGGAGAAAAGCTGAGAATCTAAGTAATCTGAGGAAAAATGTTGGTGTTCAGTGGGGAAAAATGAGTATGCGAGTGAAAGAAAAAAGACAGCAGAGCAGTAATTGAAGGTCGGATTCATTCTGGAGGAGATGGCAAGCCGTGCAGTGGGGCAGCGCAGTTCCCCAGTGCTGTGTTTTAGTGTGTGAATTATTGGAAATAGAGTGACTTCTACTCTGGCTCATGTCAATGGTAGCAAATACAGTAGCTCTGTGCTGTGGTTCAGTCCATACACACTTAAACAGTGGCATATTAGGAAGTTTCTTCAGGCACAAGGGACATAGCTGGAGACAAATATGTTGGGGTACTACAGTAAAGTTCATACAAGAGCAGTCAATGGGCTTGAATCTCATTTAAACTGTATTCACTTTATATTACTCTATTTTTTACTGCAAAATGGTCTGTGCCTGAAAATATAACTCTTTACAGATCCATAAGGCTGATCTTTAACCTACATGGGCACTGGACACAAAGAGTGCAGTGGGTCGGTCACGTTGTGCTGCAGAACCTGGGAGCTGTCACCAAGGAAGGAGCAGTCCCGAGCCAGAGGAACATCTTTCACTGCATTTGTAAGAGGACTCAGTGTTGTTTCAAAAAGTTCTCTTCCTGCAGGCAGAGTACATGAAAGTACATCAGTGGCACTTTACTTCGTAGCTCCTCACCGCTCTGCTTTCCCTGGAGATATAAGTTACTTCTTGGAATCCCTCTTTTAAGCTTTTTGAGGTCTTGATATAAGTCTTGCAGTACCTGAAAGCTTATCCCCAGCATTCTCCTAGCCACAGATCAGCCTGCAGGGTTGAAAGGCATGCTTCTCAGGCTTGATGAAATGGGAAATACACTTTGGGTTTGTAATAAAATGAAACTGTTTCCTGTTCCTGCCTGTAAACATTCCATAGGAAATTGAGGCAGTTTTCACTGGAGACAAGGAAACTACCACTAACCAGGAAAAGTTGCTTTTACTGTGAAAAATGGCAAACTTCTGCTTACGGCAAACGCACTGAAATGTACACTTTTACCCAGGGGCTGGAATTACACCCTTTTCTCAGAGAACAGCTGCATGTGCTGGTGGGAATGGTAAAGTGTTGGCCTGGATCCAATTTGATAATACTTACAGAAAGATGCAAGGGKKTTTTTTTTGTTGTTTTGTTTTCTTTGAATATAAATTCTTCCAAAACAAAATTCAGTCACTGGAATATCAGCCTTGCAAGGTGCTGAGTATTATTCTGGCTGTGATCCAAAAGTGCACTTAAGCACATGCTTAACTCTGAGGACATAATTAGTCTTGCCAATTTCACTAGGGCTATTGACATGCTTAAAGTTAAGCATATGATTAAGTCCACTGCTACAAGAATGCTTAGCCCTTTGCAGGATTAAGCCCAGCTCTATGCTACACAAATGATCTTTTGTTCAGTCTTGAATGACTAGGACAGGCAATGGAAGGAATAAACACTGTTCTTTAAAATAAACATTCTGCTGATCACAGAGATAGTGCACACAGTATTAACGCTGAAACTGTCATCACATTTTATTAGCAACATTTTAGCAGCACAAATGAGATGATTCACTTCTCTGAACCATGTCTCCATTATCTCTTTTTACCTGAAATGCCTGATTGATTATGTTCCATGATAACTCTACAGTTGCGTGTCACATCAGCAGTCGGTAGTGTCAGCGTAACGGTGCTTACATGGACCCATGTGTGCACCTTCAATACTGTGCAACTCTATACTCAAAATCACCACGTTAGCTCTGAGCAAGCTGCTGTGTCTGTCTGGTGCAGCGCAATACCACACAGAGGCACTAACTTGCATTGAAGAACAAAGCGATCCTGGTAGTGTGATGGTCATGTCCCAGGTTTGAAATTCACTCATCCGTACCACAGTGTTTCCACTTCTGGTGCTATGCAGTAGTGAGCGGACTGGGTCAGATCGTCCAGCCCATTAACATGTCTCTGGCAGAGGCCAGTGGATGCTCAGGCAAAGAGTATAAGAAATGGACAAGAATACAGTGATGTTATTTCAGATCACGTCATCTTGGCAACCTCCGGCGCAGGGTCTTCCTGAGCTATAAGTACTGACAGCTTGAAGCAATGAGGTCCACAGGATTTCTATATGGCGCTACTCTTTGCAGTGTCGCCAGTACAGTAAGTGTGGCATTTTTCATAGCAGGCCTGCATGATACAGCAAAGGAAATGTTAGTGTTTGCAGGCATTTTTCTCCATAACATTCCCACTTTTGGTAACACAGGCAGAGTTGAAACATGGCAGCAGCAGTGGTAAAGTATCAGAGAAAAAGACAGCGGAAGGAACAGCTTTGGCATGTTGTTGAACTGTAATTGTTGAGGTCTGTAAGCTATGTCACTGAACCATTCATGTTCATAATTAAAATGAAGCATTCTTAAAACATAGTTAAGAAAAAGAACTGAAGCTTAAATAAATCATCTTCCCCTATTTTCTCTTTATGCATTTTTCCCTTCCAGATACTCTAAAGCCTTAGCACTTTCCCCTTTTTGGCTTTAGTTTTAGTTTCCAGCGCATGGCTGGTTTTTATTTGTTTGGKTTTTTAATTTTGTTTTGTTGTTGATTCTAACTACTTTTTTATGGTAGTCATATAGTTTTACTTATTTCATTTGTAAACTCTGCAATTACAGTTTTGAAAATTACTGATTCCAAACATGGGAAAATGATAAAAAAATCAGCAGAATTCAGAAAACAAAGCAAAATTTCAGTGGGCTAAACAGCTGTCAATTCCAATGGAAGACTTTTCAAACAGCACAATTTTTTGAAAAGCTGCAGAATCAGATATGAAGTTGTTCAACACAGTCTTCAGATTCAAAAGGACTCCAGCAGGTCTTGAGAACATATTGTTATTTCCGTGAGGTCTGATGCAATCCTTACCATGTCTGCAGGCAAAGTCTGGAGCTAATTTCTGCTCATGAGTCACCAGAGTTCAGCAGCCTGGAGGGCATAGAGAAAGGCGCAGCGCATCTGTTTTGGCAGGTTAAAAGATTAATTTCTGAATWCTAAAAATAAATTCTTTATAATTCCATCCCATCTTGCTTCCAAGGACCTGACATTTGGCAAATTTTAATGAAGTGAACCTTGCAACACCTCTGTGAGGTTAATGTAAATATTATCCCCATTTACAGGTGAATGAAATTATAACCCAGATGGAGATGAAGGCCTTGATTCAGGAAGCATCCTATACAGACATGCATCCTTTCTTACAGGTGCTGCATTAGGGGACTTTTTTTTCTAAAATAATTAAATCTGATTCGGAAGTCATTGTCTAGAGACATAAGCCTGTTTTTGGCTCCATTACTCATGGACAGCTCTGGAAACAGTTCTTCCTCATTCACAACCAGAGTCCTCCGGAAGAAACTGAAAGCAAGAACAGTTGTGGAAGAACATTGTTTTTTAGAATATCAAAATTTCTTCCTTTCTAGAGTGAAATGAAAGCTAACAAACAATTCAGAATTTCCCAGGTTCTGTGATTCAGAAGAAAATGGAATCTCAGACCCATAAGGCCGTTTTCCTTCTGAAAACTCTCGATGCTTCATCTTCTTAACATTTGTATTGGTTTGTAATTGTATAAATAATTTTGCAACAGAAAATGAAATATTCCTTTCCAGAAAGTGAAAAAGATTGGGCTGGAACCTGAACAAAATTAAGCAAAGAAAACCCTTGAAATGAATATTGTTGGGTTTTTTTCTCATGGGAACAAAAAAGATTTTTTTTGTTGGAGACAACAGATTTTGTCTCCAAATTTCTGTTTCTGTCTCCTCCAGACTCTGGGAAATGGAGATAAGCAAAACATTTTTTGTTGTACCTTGGCAGACTCAGAAGTTTTTAAAAATCARTTGGTTTATTTAATAAGTTTTATTAAACTTGTTATACATCATTATCTAGTTGTTTAGAATATAATTAGTGGGGGGAAAAAACTTAAGGGGAAGGAAAGACAAGAGAGGGTAAAACTGAGAACAAGATTGATTTCACCTACATTTAGCTGTCCTCACTTAATTTAATCTCTCAGATGAGAGAGATGAATCACCCCCTAGAGGTGCTTATACATTGACTGGAGAGAGCCCCACATGATTGGCTTGAGCCAGACATCTAATTTTCAGATAGCTAAAACTCAGTGGGACTAATCCTGCCCCAGTTCCTGCCTCTTCTCTTTCAGCAGAGGAGCTGGAATTGACAGCTGAAGGACAGTCAGCCCCATGGGGCTTCAGTTCCCAGCCTGGCCAGAAGATTTTGAAGAATTGAATGATTTACTTGTCTAATAGTAACAAAGAGATAAATACCAGTTTACATGAATTATTATGCTGTTTATTCGTAACTTCAGGTCTTGAATATAGATGGTTTGGTTGTAAGGTAAATTTGGATGTAAGAACAGCAGAAGTCCAGGACAGAAGTCCATTTAGCTCAGTATCCTGTCCCTGGGGAAGGTCAATAGCACATTCCAGGGAAAACAGGTGAGAACTGAGTAAACATCAAATGATACTGCCCCAATATACTCTCCCAGTCTCTAGTAATCAGCTTGAGGACTACCTGAGACAGAGGTGATAACTCAGAGTTGTTCGTACTTTGACTGCCTAAATGATTTTGATCTTGTGAAAATCAAGCTTGGCAGGAATAAAACCTTTGTTGTAGCATATGTCTACAATACCATGAGGGGAAGAGCATAAGGGATGGCTGGAATTCATGTAGACATATCTTGGTTAATTGAAGTGTCACTAACTTGCCATCTGTAAACAGTGTAGTTTTTGCAACATGAATTTCAGCACAGGCTGACTAAATTCCTCTCTGTGCTTTGGCATGTGCTGAAGTAACTGTGAAGAGCTGACTGGACAAAAGCTACCTTGAGTTTGTAGTTAACCTCTGAATGCAAAGGTGCATTATGCAGAGTAGAAGGAATTCTGTACCCAAGTTCGTCTTCTTCTGGAGTATCTGTATTTCATTTGAAGATARTTTCCAGATTCAGACAAACTTTGACAACACATGGCTGAATTTGCAGTGAGGCTGTTACTACACTGTCAGCAATTTCACAGGTAACAGCACCGCTGACCTGACTGTAGCATCCAGACATGCAAACTTAAAGTATAATCCATGTGAATGCACATTGAAATGATTAAAATGGTGGCAAAGAACACCTCCTGACAGTAGCAGCCCAGCTGTGAAGAGCCATCTTTTGACTCCAGCAGATTACTCTCTGATTTCAAAAGTGAGTCAGGCTTGTAGTGAATGCAGCTGGAGATGTTGCTTAGTAGTCTGGACCAACTGAAGCCTGACAATTAAATCTTCAGGCTGCAGGCCTGATTGCTTTCTTGGAGCACCAATTTGGTTTGCTCATTTTCATGTGAGTGCTTGCACACGTGTGTACCTATGGATATGCACAAAAGATCAAGCAAGCATACATTGAGGTAAAAAGACAGAAAGGGTTTACCTTTGTGAAAATCAGGGCCTTTTGATGTCTCTGCTTGAAACAAAAGTAAGATTCCTAGCTTGGACTATATATAAAAAAGTGAAGAAAAATTAACTAAAAAGGTATATGTACAAAACAAATTAATTAATTAATGTTCCCTGAAAGATTTAAGGAAAGTTCAGGTGTAGAGAATTATAATAGCAATGTTAAAATGATGAGAAAGATGGGAYTGTATGGTTGTAGAAGCACTACAAGACCAGAGGAGAAAGAGAGGGAAGAGCTGATTAAGGGTCTCAGGAAAACCACAAAACAATGAATAAATCACATCATCTCACAGAGGGGGGACAGGATGCAGAGGCAGAAGGTGACAATCACTGTCAGGCCCTAGAGACTACAAAAAAAGGAGATCCCAAAGTGGCACATGGCATCCAAGATAAGATGAACCTCGGAGGTACAGAGAGGACTCAACAGCAGTCATTCTTTGTCCTCTGTGTCACTGCAAAGACTACTGGACAGTTCACCTGGATACAAGTGTCTTGGTGCCTGACTACAGGACAGACTACTTAGATATACATGCTGTGGAGCTTGAGAGCCTGTGGGTCTGACAGTCTGAGTGTGAATGAGTTAAATTGGTTTTGTTTCCATTTTCTTTCACAATAAAATCACCTTCCTCCCCTATAAGTTCTTGCATTAAGATTTGTTGCAGTGCTGCAACAGTATTGCAATGCATAGGCTGCAATGCAGGGGAAAGAATCCATATTTGATTTGAACCATGGATGCCCATTTGTAGCAGATGTGAAAATTTAAACGCCTTTTTAWGTTTTTCAGATAAGAACATATCCTTTTCATTCACTGAAAATCAAGTCTATTTGCAGGGAGACTAATTTTAATTTCCACTGATTTAATGTGATATCTTGAGCAGTTAAAAAATAAGAAAAAAGAAAGCTGTAAAAAAAAGTGGTGGTGGTGGTGGTAGTGTCTTGTACGAAGGGTTCTTTTTTTTCTTCAGGAAAAAAGATCTACTTCCTGACCCGCTTAAATTATTGGATGGAACAGAAGTTAGCTCCCTCTCCCAACTCTGTGCAGGCAAATATCTTTTTCAGGGTTAGCACTTTAGCACATATTTAATTCAAGCTTGCATTGCTGTCTAAATATGTTGAATTCAACCATAGGCAGAAGCACGTTCTTCAGTTACAATCTCAGATTTGTACTTTGGAAAAAAAGCAGACTTTGTCATTGAAGTCAGCAGTTTTGATTCTGATTATTTAGAATGGGGGACTGATCTGTGTAAGAAGCTGTTATTTTACATAACATGTTTTCAGAGTAGAAACACATTTTATTACCTTCTAAATCTATTGCATGAGACCAAATTAATCTCTGGCACACACTAGGGATGAATCTGACCCACTGCAATTTTTTTTCCCAGCAAATCAAAATGTAGCATCCATTTTTTATTCAGTTCTGGAAAAGCTGAGCAAATCAGTAAATTTTTTTATAATATTAAATTAATTCATAAGTGATGTAAGCAATGTATAGACAAATGAGGACCATAACCTATTAAAAATATGTAAAGTAACAGACATACAAACAATGAATAGACCTTCTGTTGTTCATTTCTGTCTACTGGTTACACAGAAAATAATCTTGGTATAACTCTGTTCTGACTTGCAGATGATACTTGTTACTTCAGTAAATAATCTTTTATCAATAAATATGAAGGCTAAATGAAGAGGAAGGTTTTGAGCGATGCAAAAAAGAGGCACCATTGCATGTTTAAAGGCCTTGATTTAGGAAAACATGTAAGCATGTATGAATGCAGTCTTGTTTAGAAGAATACACATAGCCTGGAGTTCTCTGGATTTAATCCAAGCATAAGTCCAGCAAAGCATATGCTCTAAAAACATTGCCCTGGCTGGACATGCGTTTTGGGTGAAAGCCAAGATTCTTACAAGGGTTTGAACACGGACACACGGCACTCCACAGGACCGATTCCCTAGTCTCAGTTACAGTTCCCTGTGCATTGCAACCAAACAAACTTCTGAACCCTGTACTGGTTTTGGCTGGGATAGAGTTAATTTTCTTCACAGTAGCTAATATGGGACTGTGTTTTGGATTCGTGCTGAAAACAGGGTTGATAATACAGGGATGTTTTCGTTATTGCTGAGCAGTGCTTACACAGAGTCAAGGACTTTTCTACTTCTCACACCAGCCCACCAGCGAGGAGGCTGGGGGTGCACAAGGAGTTGGGAGGGGACACAGCTGGGACAGTTGACCCCAACTGACCAAAGGGATATTCCACACTATGTCATGTCATGCTCAGCATATAAAGCTGGGAGAAGAAGAAGGAAGGGCGGACGTTGGGAGTGATGGCATTTGTCTTCCCAAGTAACCATTACGCGTGATGGAGCCCTGCTTTCCTGGAGATGGCTGAACACCTGCCTGCCAATGGGAAGTGGTGCATGAATTTCTTATTTTTCTTTGCTTGCATGTGCAGCTGTTGCTTTACCTATTAAACTGTCTTTATCTCAACCCACGAATTTTTGCACTTCTACCCTTCCAATTCTCTTCCCCATCCCAGCAGGGGGGAGTGAGCGTGTGGCTGCATGGGGCTTAGTTGCCAGCTGGGATTAAACCACAACAACCCAACTCTTTTATAGGACAATCTTATGGGCTAAAGGTTTATCAGTCACAAAGTAGTTCAACCTTTACATCTCTGAAAGACATCGCATGCAGGCATGTTAATTCCCAGTATAAGGTCTTGGCTTCAATGGTAGTTTATCACAGAATGACTTCATTTCAGCAGTCACAGGAACATCATCATGCCATGGTTAAGATGGTCACTGATCAAACCAAGGCAAACTTCCCTGCTGACCTATTTTTCCTTCCACTTACTCTCTGTAAATCAGGAGTATATATGTTAAACTTCAGAGAGCAGATCCAATTAAAAGGAAGGTAACAGGGGAACTTGAAAGAGTATGTGTATTTTTTACAAAGTTACAACTGTTTAATTTAAATGTATATAGTTCCCATGCCTTGTAAATTAGCCCATGTTTGAGTATGTCTTTAATCATTTACTGGGATAAATTGTAAATCGTTCTCGTGTTTTAGATATTAAAGAACATTTAACTTATTTGGGGGTTTAATTTTGCAGGGAAATATTTTTAATGGTAATTATTTTGATAGAAAATGTATTATTTTGCACTCAGAGAATATAAACCTGATTCTCGATATATTGAAGGCATTGGTCCAGGTCCCGCTATTAGCTACAGTGAAATATATGTGGAAGACCCCAAATGAGTAGGGAACAACCTTAAAAAAGCCATACATCTGGTATCTGATAGCAGAATCTGAATGAAAGGAATTTTCTTCTCTAGCAAATGAAGTAAAACTTTTGTTTACTATGAGACTGGACATACTGAAATCATATTCATCTCTGTGCTCCCCCAGTTGCCCCGAGCACATAAGCATGTATTCATTGTTGAGACCACACGGACTTAGAGATTGCTCTGACCATTAAGCATGTTGTGTAATTCATGCTGCGCAGCTGAGGTTTTGTTGCTCAAAACAAGGCAAGATGCTGATTCCAAGTTATGGTAGAAAGCTCCAGTAGAAACACGTCAAGCAGAAAAATCAGTCATTGGTGGACTTCAACTAAAGAGTTTGGTCACAGTTAACATGAGCTTTAAACTGCATCTTTGTGGAAGTAATAGTCATCAGTGTGGTTGTGATAATGTCAGAGTTTGTTGAGATTAAGTTTATGGGTAACTATCTATTAGAAGTCCTGAGCCATAATGAATTCTTTCAGCATTTATCATAATAGCATTAATTAGGATATATTTTGTGGGCATTAGTGAAGCTCTCACAAGTATTTTCCAGATATTTGATCATAATTTAGTATTAGTCAGGCATGAGTTAATGGACACCAAAGGCTTTATTCCCTTAAAAATCCCTTCTTGTTTTGTGAGTCCCATTGCTATTAGATCATTTAATATTCATTTTCATGACACTAATCACGTGGTATTGATTTAGATATTGGACGTTACCTTTGGGACTCCTTTTTAATTCAGTGTTAGTGTAGCATTAAAATGTAAAACAAAAAAGTTAGCATTTTAAGTTAAAAGTCTGCCTAAAATATTTCCATTTGGTGAAATTCTGCTGCCCCCACTGAGTCAAGAAGTCCATCCAGATCTTGCTTAAGGGTGCAGACTTCTAAACAAATGTCATGATGCTTTTTATTTTAGCAACCAAAAGTATTTCTGAAGTATTTATAAGACCTAAAGTACAACAAACTCTTTGCGAGAGTAAAGGACCTTTACTTTGCTACCTAAACTCAGTGGGATGTTTGACTTTGATTTCAGTGACTACAAAACTGACTCCAAAGAATTTGCCACCTGTGTAAATATCAAAATGGTGTTGTTCCACACCAAGGGGAGACTCTGGCCAAATTTAAACTTCTCTATAGTGGACTTTTCTTCTACTTTCAAGCCACAAAGCAAATAATCCAAAAGGAGAGTCATACAGAGAGAAAAAAGCTCCTATCTTTCCCCTTGCTTTATACCTGTGTATTGCCCACCCTGATGTCAACGTGTCAGGCGTGAACAGACTAGAAAATCCTTGCTCTGAGCATAGAAAGCTCTCATTCCTGCCAGTGAAAATTCCACACATGTGGCTTTCAGGATAGTGCCCTCAACTTCCTTATGATTTCTTTTCCCCAAGCCTAGTGCACTCTCACTGAAATCTGTTAAAATACAGCTCTAAACTTCAATTAACTGCATATCTGCTTATATATATTACTCAAGAATTTTCCCATTCATACCAAACTTTATGCTCATTAGGGCTTGTATATCTTTTATTTTTAAGAAAAATGAGATTTAGTCACTATAATCATACTTTAAGAAAGCTATTTAAAAAACTGGGTGGTCTTTTGCTAAGTTGTGGCCATAGTAATTCAGAGCAGCACACAGTTTATTACAATCCACTTTTCTCCCATTCATTATGGCTGTGAGATGCTCCTGTCTCACTACCTTTATTAAGGAGAAGAAACAAATAATCATTTTGAAGTTGCTTTGATCAGAGGGGAGGAGGGAAGAAACTTTCGAGACTGTCCAATTTTAAACATGTTAACTTAGCCTCCTAACTGGCAGCAGTGCACAAGATGATTAGACCCTCAATATGCTGAAGAGTAGAGGTATACCCCAGATTAATGTACTTTAAACCAGTTCAAATGGTATATCCAGAAAGTGGTCCACTAGTTCTTAATCACCTATTGTTCGTCTGAGGCACCCACATTCTATTCCTGGAACAGAGAAAAGGAGGAAAGATGGAGGATACAGGGGTAGAGCAGAAGAGAAGATATAAAAATGAAAGCAAAATGGGGAAGAAAAGTCTGCTTCTGTGTGTGTGACAAGGACAAAATTCTGCCCAGAATGTTTCCAAAGTTGTTTACAAAAGCATCAGTTGTAATAAAAATCATGAGTCCAGACCCTGGGCCCTTTCTCTCCTGAGACAGAGTGCTTATTCTAAGATTGCACAAGCAAATAATCCTGAGCAGAGAAAGAAATCACGCAGCTGCTGGATGCCACATGCTCTCCAGGTTCTCTCACTCCATCTCCCCACCTCCACCTTTCTGCTCTTTCTGCTCACGGTGATATATGGCATGTTTGTGCAAACTGGAACTCATAGTGGGACTCCATGGTGATCCATCTAGTTTCTGGGTAGCAGTTCTCCACTTGCGCTTCCTGGCTGAGTAGCAACTACTGAGATCAGATAACACAGCACAGTGAGACCTCTCATTTGTACATTTCAAAATCTGCAGTCAGCAGTGCAGAGCAAAGCCTAGCAAGCTGCAGAGCAATTCCTCACTTGGGTTAGTGGAAATGTCTTAAGACCTCCCGGGAACATAATTGCTTTACCTCTGCTCCACAGAACAGAGTGAGGAAGTGAAATGAGAGTTATTACATGTGAGAGATAAGAAGAGATGGGAAAAAGATGTGAGGAGAGGTAGAGAAGTGAGGACTCATCTGAATGAGGCATTCAGTTCCCAAACTGCCTTGAGTTCTTGTTTGTCAAGAAGGTTAAGATTTGTTGCAGCCTTGCTAGACACTGGGCCTATTTACGTTTCTTCACTAATACTCTATCGTCCTGCTAACACATCTTTATAATCCTGTTCTCGTGAGTTATGATTTGGTCCAGGGAACATAGGAAAGTTAAAATTACAGAATAGTTACAGAACCGTAACTGGTTTATGAAATTTTATGAAAGGCTAAAATATTTTAGGAAAACTGACACAAGCTTTGGAAAGCATTTCTTAGATGTCTCTCATCAAGGATGCTGACAACTTTGTAGCATTGAATGCTGTATGATATATATCACAACTGTAAAAATCTCAGATTTCATGTTCTGAAAATGTGAATAGTTAAGAATATAAGAATATAAAAATATTGGTTTAAGTATTCGATATAAATAGTCTCCACCACATTCTTCTTCAGATATGCTTATACTTTTAAACTCAGGTAATATTTTTCTGTGCTTGCTGTTCCTGATGAGGCTAGCTTTTGTTGTAGGCTTGAAAATCTCCTGAGATTTTCAGGTTAAATTTATGTATATGAGTTCAACATTATCATAAACAGTTCCATAATAATGTTGCATGAAAAATATGGTTCTAGACTGTATCATTTGGCAAGCCAGATCAGCTCTCTTTTCTACTGCTGGCCAGTGCCAAATCTACAGAAAGACACATGTAAAATCCTACAGAGAAAGCTGAATTAGAATTCAGTGCCAATTGGGAATGCTTTTTTCACTGTCACTACTATTTCATACTTCAGGGCTGCTCCTGCAGCTTTGCAAGAGCAAATAATGATGAACATTAAAGACTTTATGTTTATAGATACCTGACTGGTAGATACAGACTGCTCTTTCACACCAAAGTTAACTGTGGAAACCTTTCTTAAACCTCTGGAAAGGTGGCCTGAAATGACAGTCTTTCATAAGTCAAGTCTGTAATAGGTATAGACAAAAAATTCACTATATGCAGTGTGCCATATAGTAAAAAAAAGGCACGTATATAAAACTCCAGGCATGCTTTAGCCTTTTGCTTAGACTGCTATTACCCTACTAACATGGTGAAATCCTGGTGTTCAAGGCCACATGATGAGCCATTGGTTCGCTGTAGCAGTATGCTATGAATTTCATCACACTATGCTACATTACTTCTAAGTCTTCTGCAGTCCTTTTTGGAGTCTTGTCATCTGACAAGAGATTTACGCCAGGCATCAGAACAACTCCAACAACATATTCTTCAGGGGTTGTGCTTCAAACATAAGAATTGAAAGTAAGACTTGTAATCCCCACCCAAAAATAGCACTGAGCAAGGGCCTAACAGACACTGATTTTTGCTAGATGTCTAGGGTTTCTTTTACCACAATCTCAATATGCGCAAAGCCTTCTATTCTATTGAGAATATATGGCTCAGCAGGCTGATGGATTCAGCACTTTCTTCACTGCCACAGCCAGTCACTAGCATATAGGACTGGCTTCCTTGAGCTCTACTATTTGATAAGCAGTTTAGCAGCAAAGATCTTGTACAACATTTGTTACTGATGAATTTCCAACCGAACCATGTCTGTTTCTGTATTATGTTCTCTAAACATCTCAATCATAGTGTGGTTTAGACTGTGGAAACATTTCCACATGGCAGCTGAGAACAGAGCAGCACATACTGTTCTGGTTGACAACATCTGGAAGCTCAGAGTAACATTACCTAAAGAGGAAACAGTTAAAACGTATTTATTGTGAGGCTTGTGGCACAATAACATCATGCTGGGCTTCCCAGAGCCACTAAATTTGTCCTTCGGCCATTGTCAGTAGAAGCTGATTGAGGTCCCTCCTATCAGTTTTGGAAGGAGTTAGTCTTGGGCCCTCCTGAATGGAGACAGATGACAGAGAATGAGGAAGAGCTGAGAAACAACAGAAGTATTGGAGAACTAGTCTTGCAAAGGGTAGCTGCTCCAGAGGGGCTGTCTTTAGACCAGTCTATAATATGCCACCAGTAGTTGCCTCAGCCTCATCTTGACTAGTGACAGGAAACTTAGAAATCAAGGAGATAGTTGTGTAGCTTGTGCACAGGGAATACAGCTTGTAGTAGCTTTTCTTGCTACCTGTCATGAGTTCTCTGTAGGCATCAAGTGTCTGTAGGAGGTCATGGCAGGGATGTGCCAGTAATATAGTCCAGGAAGCTTTGTTCACTTCACCCTCTACTAATCTTCCGGACTTCAGTGCAGAGATGAACAGCAGTGCAGTAAGTTTGTTTCATACTTCTATCATCCCAGGCATATCACAGCTCAGAGCTGCACTGTCAGTGTGCCTGGACCTCCAGGCTAGGTGTGTGGTAGCACAGGAGAGGCCTAACACCATGGATTGGGTCAAAGAGAACTGCCCTACGTTTGACAAGGAAGAAACTTGTGGGCAGGTCCAGGATATTACAGCAAGGCCTGGATACTTGTACTATGTACTATGCCTCAACAGTTTTGCTTACTGAAGAATGAGTTTTGGGTTGACCTGAAACGATGCAGTGATTTTGGTGAAACCTGTCTGAAAATTTTAATCAAAAGAAACTGTTTGGGTAGATATACTAACTCAAGTGCAGGAAGGATCTTTATCCTCTATGAGAATACTGGTGCACCCATTTTGGATGTGAAGGAACTTTTACCTTTCTCCAGTTCCACGTCTAAGGGCGTCACCACATTAAGGGTATTCTGATTTAGAGTGATGGGAGGAGGTTCCTTAGTCTGGCTGGCTGCTGTTCACAAATGGGTATCACCGCATAGGAACTGACCGGGTGAACAGACATGAGAAACAGTAGTAGTTAGTAGTAGTAACAGTAGGTTAGTGCTTTCACTGTTGTGGTTAGGATGCTTACCTGGAAAGTGGAATACCTTGGTTCCTGTCCCTGTGCCAGTGATTACTTAAGTACATTGTGAAAATTAGAGTTACTTCAAAGGGGAGACTGAAAAGCTGTCCAGCTCTGGCATAGAATGTGGAGGCCAGGGCATTCTTCTGGGAGCTGGGGATTTGAAACTTCTCAGTGGGAGAAGGCAGTGAATCTAAATCTCTGATATTCTGGGTAAGCGGCTTAAGCACTGGGTTAGGTAGAAAGAGTGACACTTCTTTGTTATTTTTCAGTGTTACCTAATGAAGCTTTTCATTTCCAGTATTTTGCTTTTGTTAGAATTGTCTGCAATGAAAACAAAAATATTTGAAAATATTTGAAAAAAGAAAAAAAAATCACTTAGGTTCAAGGCTAAATGCTTTGTTTGTTTGGACTAAGAACTGAAAAATTTATTATTTGCACAAAGTATTAACTGAGACTAAGAGCTTAACCGGATTCACGAAGAACTGAACATCACATAGAGAAAAAGGAAGTTCCAAGTGCTTTGGAGGACTGGATCAGAATCCAAAAGATCTTGAAAAATTGGGAAACCAATCCAAAATAAACAAAAAGAATCTCAGTAAAGCCAAGCACAAAGTGATACACTTACGAAGGAACAATCAAATACATATAAACCAAGAAATAATTGCTAGGCAGAAGTACTACAAAAAAAGGGGATCACTGTGAGTGACAGAGCATCAACAACACGAAGCTGTAACAACAACAGGAAAAGACAAATCTCATTGTATGATGTATTCAGAGGTCCTTCACGGGTAAGATACCACTTCAGCATACCTATGATGCCAAGGTCTCAGCAGATACACTGTGTGTCATCTTTAGTGCTACAGTTCAAGAAAGGTGTAGCCTTCCTGGAAAAACAAAGCAACAGAAAAGTGATTAGAGATGGAAAAGCCTGAAAGGCTGCATGCTTTTAATCCAGAAAAGTGAAGGCACAGGGGCAAAGTGAATCACTTCATGTAATACCAATCAGCTAGTCTCTTCTTCCATTAGCAGAAGGACAGAGATTGATTCCCCCTTACTTTTCAGCAAAGATATAGATTATATATACATTAAAAGAGGGGTGTTTTATTTTCTTCACAGTAAGGTGTGGCCACAGAAGGGGTTGTAGAAGCTCTCCCACACCTTTTTTTTGATGTGATTTCTCAAGGCATCCAGAGTCATGTTGGTAAGAAATGAAAATAAATTGGAGGGCCCTGTTTGCACACCACCATGAACGTAAGTCCTGATTGGGTCTTTCAACCCTTTTTGTAGTGTAACTGTTGTACAATGAGGTGAAGGTTCACTGCAAACCACCCACGACTGCAATTTCATCAACTGAAAGGACATCACAGGCAAATACCAAGTAACTTTTTCTGCTTGCAGCAGGAGTATGTCTGCAAAGTTGTCTAAGCGCTAGTGCTGCCATGGCATGGTATGAAATATGTGCAATCACTCTGAGGCTTACGCTGAGGTCAGAAGCTATTTACTCATTGGATAGCCCACGTGTAGCAGGCAAGGGGAATCTGACCACTGCAAATAGACCCGGTCAGGGTCGGTGGAGTAAGAATGAAGCAAACCATTAGATTCCCCCCCAATCTGAGAGATTTATTTTCCATTCTTTCTATTACTAACGCATTGCTTATTCTGTTTCTTACTACTTTGTGTTCCTTGTATATCACTTGAACAGTTGAAAGGGCCCTTAAAGCGAGTGTCAATAACCTTTATGCATTCTTAATCTCTCCTTTATGTGTTCAGAGAGAGGTAAAATGGCTGTGGTATAAATAAGAAGGTCCAAAGTGTGAAATTAAACTCTGAACTGGGAAAAGAAAAAAATCTCTCCCTGGTTTATGGCCCCCACAGATGGAAAGGAATTGGTCAGAATATGAAATCTATAGATTTGGCACCAGGAATATATTGGGGTGGGGGTGGGGAAAAGGTGCTGAATTATCCCTGAATTTTTTCTGCTCTCCCCTTCTTGGTTAAGAATTGCCAAGACTATATTACAGCTGGGAGGTCTGGGCAAAAGTGTCCCCGGAGACTCATCCATGAAGTTCCTCACTGGGCAACAGGTGTTATTCTTGTTCAGCAACAGGAGGCTTCCTTAGTCCAGGCCACAAGAGGACACAGATAGTCTGAAAACTTTCCTTTAAGGAAAGCCCATGAAGTAATTTGAGTTACAACTTAGAGGACAATAAACCCTCTTAAAACTCAATGGCTTTCTCCCATACTGAGACCAGGGTTGCCAAGATTTTTGCCCATTGAGACTTTTTATAGCCAGCTTCTAAACTCCTGAAAATAGGGCTTTGCAATGGAAATACTGACAGAGCCGTAACAACAGCAGTGCAAATGAGGCTGCAATAACACTGCTGGGTCCTATAAAGGAGAAGGTGTTATGCAGGGGAAAGCATTAACCTGGAACTCATGTGTTTGGCATCACATCCAGCTCACTCTTCACACCCAATATTATTTTTCAGTATTTCGCACTCAGTGCAAAAAGAATAACTTTGGTTCTTGGGGATCTCTACAACTTTCTGTGCCTGTTATCTTGGTGGCTTTCCTCAACTTTCCCAAAGACAGTCGGCACAATCTTTTTTATTATTATTTATTACACTGTATGGGAAGTAATAGAGAGCAAATTGTAATTTTTTGAGCTGGAGTAAATTTTAAATATTATAAAACCAAGCAGATCTAAGCATATCAAAATGACACCTCAAGAAGTGAACATAATCTGTTGCAGAGTGCATGTTTGTATTGCTCAACTCTGAAAGAGGGAAGCAGAGAAGAGAACTAGAAAACACTCCAGATTTCAAAATAGCCTTTATTCCCATGATTAGCAATGATATAATATAGCATCAAAGATTTTGGTTACCTAACTTGAATAGAGCATGTTGACAGATGGAGGAACTCTGTACTGTGCTAATGTTTACCTCAGGCTCCTAGGGGAGGGAGAACTCACCTGACACTGATGYAAATGCACATCCTGCATAGCCATTACTGCGGCCTACATGTGGTATCAGTACTATTTAGTGTGGGATTAATTAGTCACAAGACAGCATTGAAGTCAAGCGTTTAGCAAGATTAACAAAGGGACTGGAAACTTATATAATGAAGAGTATCATCTACAGTTACATCAGGAAGAAACGGGGGAAAGAAAAATACGCCCAGGAGTTACTGGAAGGAAAAACAAAGCCTCATAATTTAGATTATAATCTCTCCTCCAGGTGAAGCGTAAGGAAAGAACTCCCCCTTTGGTCAGACACATTCAATTAATGGCTTCTTGCAAATGAGCTGCCTAGTGCAAGACCCTACAAGAGAAAGAAAATAGGGATGGCTGGACTGGTGATCTAATGTGTGATACTGTTCCTATGCCATGATTACTGAACCCTTTAGGGTGGCAGTGTAGCTACAGAAATTACACTCTTCTGGGAGGGAAGACAGCAATAGATGTAAACTGCCTTTATTGTTTTGATAATGTTAAACTCTTTGCTGGGAGACGAGTAAACCACAACTGCCATGGGACAATGCCACAACCAACAAGATTTTGGCTTTGCACCTCCTGAGGAACGCAGCATACACACACGTGCAGGACAGGATAATGGATGGATTTGAAAATGGGTTTGGTCCTGATGCTTTGCAAGAAGTCAAACAAAGGGCAGAAATGTGACTTAAAGCCTCTCCACTTTCATTTCTACCTCCTGTTGGGAAGCCATCCTTGTTGCAAACACCCCTGACAGCCATGGGAGTGTGGCTGTGGACAGGAGTTTAAGATCTTTCATACGGTAGCCTTAGCAGGCAGATCCCAACTTAAAATATTTTTTGGCTTTTGCCACAGCATAACTTTGACACCCATGTTTCACACCTTCGCTGTATTCAGCTACCTTCATCACATGTAAAAGGGGTTGTTTGGAGACGTAATTTTGTGCCACCTGCGATATTAAAAAGCCAAAAATCCCCTTTCAGACTGAACAGTTACAAACTGACCGAGGGTTATAAATCTGTACAACACAAATAAGCACCCCACACATTGCCTCTGTATGCCTAAAGTCTTGTGTAATGCCCACAGTGATATTTAGGTTTTATTTTTATGTATTTCTAAATTTGATTTTATTAAATTTCTTTTATTGCCAGATTTATTTGCCAAAACAATGAACAGAATACTTATTATAGTCATTCTGTCTCCTTAACAGAACAGTTAGTAGCTCAATCTTTTGCAGGGCATTTTTGGGTATATTAGATTATAGTCTCAAGAAGTAACAGAGAAGTTAAAGTTGAAGGAGTTTAAGAATCACAAGACAAACAGAAAATTAACCACAAACTCAACAAGATGGAGGCTGGAGGAAGAACAATGTCTTTAAGATTTGTTTCCTTTTACTGTTAGACAATCCATCTTGGGAACTTGGGAAAGTATACTTTACAGGGATACATAAAGAAAACACATTAACAACTGCTCTTTTTAGTTTAACAAAGAATTATAAATGTGTTCTAAGAAGCCTCATTAGAACTATAACTAATAAGTGGAAATTTTTCAGCATGCAAGTCTTTCCCTGTAGGAATATGTCACTGAAAAAATCCTTTTGTATTAAGTTTTCTTTTTGCTTCACATCATCTTTAGCCTTCTAATGTTAACTTGTAGTGTAAAGATAGGGTTTTCAACACTGTCTAAAATACGTCAACTCCTTTTTTCCATTAATGTGCATTGTACATCTAGACCTACAGGTGACTGACACTCCCAGCCTTCATAAAAATAAATGCTGGTGGACATTTTTATTCTCATGCTTTCAGTGGAAAGGAAGACTTTATATCTAGAAACATAGGTTAATGTAACTTGCTAACAAGTTTCAATGCTGTAAACTGAGGAAATTGGAAGTGTGCATGGGGACGATTATTTTCTATAAGCAGCCCAGAGTAGTTTGTAAGATTTTTCTTTTTTAATGCACAGATGCATCAGGTGGGATTTTCCTGTCCCTTTATAAGTGTACATTTAGATTTGTCCACTTTAGACGAAAGAAAAAATTCAGGGCATGTTTAATCATAAGGTTTTGATATCTTTCCCTCTGCACATTTCTCCAAATGAAGAAGTATGTGTACACCAAATATATATTTAGTGTGGAGATGCCAACATTTACGTTTGCACAAATTCTTGAGAGCAAATACTCATATTTGCATTTGTGATATCCAGAGCAAGAGTTAGAGTGCATACACATATTTTAGTGTGCAAATGAAAGTACACACAATGGCATAAGTGACAGTGAAATAAATTGGAAAACTAAAGTACAACAGATAAAACAAACTATGTCTACAGAGCAATTCAGAGGTGCATCCTCAGCTCTTTAGATGCATGAGAGCTTCCCTAAAATTAATAAGCTTTGATATAGAGAGCAATGCAKCTGCAGCATTACTTGGTTCTCCATGAGCTGAATAAGACCTCCTGATGCTCTGAGTAAGCACATAATAGCTTAGTACTCATAGCAGTAACTATAATGGTAGGATTTTCAGCTATCTCATTTAAAGCCAATTCAAGTATGCCTACAGAAGTTGCAATAGCACTTGTGGACTGCAAAGACATATCCCAAGTACAAGATATAAATTCACATAGGCAACAATATGTTCAGCTATATACAAGGCAGTCAGTGCCTTAGATACTCATGCTACCACGATCAGTGGAGAGGAGAGTAGGAACTTACAGCCCACTCCTTCCTCTTCAGGGAGCAAAGGGAAAGAAAACGATTATCCAAGATGCTTCCTGAGGAAGAAAGAGACAAATTCCCTCTGAGATGAAAGACAGAATAACTCCATGGCTGTTTGCTTCATAGTAAATGTTCCACATATCTGTAAAAAGACCTAAGCAATGGGACTGTAATTTTCAGCATTAAGAACATACATGTATCAAAACTTTTACATTTAGCCAAGTGCTGGAGCTGTTCAGCACTACAGACTGGAGGACTGAACGCATCACAGTTTAGCAAGGAGTAAAAAGAAGCCATGACCACCAAAGTCTGTTTGACCTCCTCAGGGTGGCACATCTGTAAACAAGGATAGTGTCAGGTGCTCTGTATTTTTGGACTACAAAAATTATTCTGGGTCTTCTGTTAGGTATTTCTAGCTTTCAGAATGCACACTTCGGTTATACTTTGTGGATTACAAGGACAGGAAAGAATTGTGCTGTAATACAATCCTATAATAAGCAGTATTGTATCATAAATTTTGAAAGTAGCAATACATTTGGAAAACATTAAGAATTTTGCAAGTGGCTACCCAGAGTAATTTTGGTATTTTGTTTTTCTTTCTGAGAATGCACTAAAATTACAAATCTCTCGATTTCTAGAGAAGAATATATTTTGTGTTTGTGGAGCAATTCACTTAAGTGAGTTTAGTTTTAAGCCCAAGGAAACATGCCCTTATTTACATCCAGTTGACCTCTTCAGGTTCAGTGGACTTCTACAAATGGACAAAGGGGATGAAGTTGCTGTCTGTCTGCTATATCTGAATCCATGAGTCAACCAACACTTAATTCTGTCTTCCACAGGAATCTATCATCTAGCCTGAACAGCTAATATGTGGTAACCCATAGGAGGTAAAATCCTAGATAGGGCTGAGTAAGTATAGCTTCAGGAGCAGAAGACAACCTCAAGACCTGCTAACATGCATGAGAACTGCAAATGGCTTTGTCTTCAACTGGAAGTTTCCACATGTCTGCTAATATAAGCTATAAACCTATCCTGTGACATGTACACGCTACTTGCATTTAAAGTCAGCTTACCCTCCAGGAACTGAAATGGACCCACTAGGATCTGAGTATCATATAGCATAATAAGAACTGATAACAAAATACAAGTAGTTGTACTAATTTCCAGGCCTTTTTCAGACTCACACATAATCCACATAATTCCCACTTCCATTGCAGTGTAGTTTCATGACAAGTCCCTGTATTTTTGGCAGAATATACAAACCTGTCTCTTTATGTCCTCTATCGTCAGGATAATCCTCTTAAAATGCTTTTTTTAAAATCTCTGCAAGTGTTTTTGTTTTTTTTTTATATATATATATACGGATTGTACATGTTTTATTGTTGCAATAATCTTGGTTTTGAGCATCTAGTTCCTTCCATTGGAACCTGTGGGGAGGTTTATGCAGAGAATCCCCCTATTTTGCCTGTATACAGGTGTTTTTGGGAAAAGAAGTAACACAATGCTTTCAATATTTAATAGTAAATAAATAAATAACCACATCTTCAAAAGTAGGAAAGACTGCTTTTCTTTTTTAAAATTACTTTTTTAAGGAATGAATTAGGAAAGAAAAAAACAAACAAGGGATACTATTCTGGCAGGTTATAAACTGGAAAGACAGGCAAGGCTCTTGGTTATGCTAGTAAACAGAAACTGGGCCTTGTATAAATCCCATTTATATCTATAGACAAAGATTGCTTCTTACGTAGATTTGATCTAGCCCTTATTTCCAGAGGTCAAAGTTTCTCTGGTCTGGCATTTCTAGTTCTGTTCATACATCTTCTCTGTTTCTCACTTATAACCCCTAACTGCCTGAAGAAAACTTCACAATATAACATATTTGCCCAGAGGGCCAAATTTAGCTCCAGTAAAGTTCACAAGGGTTTTGGCTCTATTTCCTCGCACAAAAGCAGCAGCAGAGCCTCTCTGCATTACAGTTGATGGGTGCAGACTTGATAGGCCTAATCCTATTAGCCCCCTTCCCAACACTACCAGTGAGCTGCGGTACTGGGAGTTTTCACAGTTCAGGGTCTATAGCAAGCCACAGACACAGTCCCCATCAACTTGGCTTCTCATCAGGGATTTGTTCTACTGGTCCAGGCCCTCCACATGTGGGATGGAGGGGAAAGAGTTCAGTCATGGATGCCTTGCAGCAATGACCCATCTACAGTCCCTTTTAACACAGAATTTCTGTGTTCCTGCTTTCCTCAGGCACTGCCTTCTCAAGAAAGGCAGTCTTGCTGCTAGGCCATCTGCGCTTCCACTGGCCAGGGACAAAAGCCCCTTAACAATCACCATGGAAGGGTTATCTGATAGCCATTAAATGTAGTCCAGATTAGCAGAGCAAATACTTCTGAGACTACTTGATGTCTTCGTAATAAAAGACTGAACTGTGGCAAATCTGGAACTCGGCACAGGCGTCTTTTTACGTTAACACTCAGGTGCCATCTAAATGCCCTGGCTCCCCAGCACTGCATCTGCGCTCCGAGGGGAGTGGGAGGCAGACAGTGTCGGCGAAGGGCTCCGGCACTATTAACCAAAGAAAGTCATTCTGGTTACCTGAATGTAGTGTCTGACTGCGTGTCAGTATGTATCTTGCTCCTTTCAAAGGCAAGGTAGCACCCTCTTACTTTTACACATGGTACATATCTCCTGCTGTTTAAAGGAACACTCCTCCCTCCTTCTTCATATGCAACGCTTACGGATTTAAGCACTTTTTATTATTTCACCTCTCTGTAAGAGATTGCAAAACAGAGAAGGGTTGGACTGAGAACCTAATATCTTTCCCCTTTTTCTAAGAGGTTAAGAAGGTTCTGCATGTGTAATTTAGGCTGCAAGTTTTCTTCACTGGGCTTATACATTATGTAGAACAGCAAGATACTCAGACTGCTACGGTATGGCAAGGTACTACTGTAAGACAGACAATCAAATACGTATCTTGTTTCCAAATGCTAGAGATTAGGATGACAAATTGCATGGATCCTTCTAACAGTTCACAAGTAACTTTTCTCTTAAAGCTCAGTTTTCCCATTAGATGGAAACAGAAAAACACATTTGTCACCTGGCAGAACAAATCCTAGAACTGAATATGTAGGTTTTCTTCCTGAAGAATCCTGTGTCCTCTGGAAGAAGAGCTGCCACAGCACAACCCTTGTCTCTGGTTGGGGCTGTGGTACCCTCTGTTCTTGCTGAGGACCCTGTCGTGGGACTGTTGCACAGGCACAGAGCTTGTTACCTCAGCAGAGTCAGAATGAGCTCCTCCCTCCTCAGAATTAAGTCAGAGATCTCTTCAGTTTTTATCCAGGGCTGCTGCTCAGCCTTCGGACCTTTGTTTTGGCTGCTGAGAGATCCTACCACCCAAGTACATGGAAACATGATTAATAGATGTTTGGCTTATGCTTCATGTTACATCAGCCCTCCATGTTCAGCCTAGGTTGACAGGCTAGGATTTCCCTCTCCTGTTCACTGTCCACTGAACAGCTCTGGTTATTGATTTTTTAACAGTGTTTTCCCACAAATCCTGAGAATTATGTTTTCCTTTTAGATCTATTGGTCAGTTCTCTTACAGCTTTTTGAAAAGTAGTCTCAGGCTGAGATCATCAAAATGGACTGCAGAAGTTAGGTGCACATATTAAAAAAACTTTAATTCCCTTGGGCTTCCCTGAGGAGATTTGCTTCAGTTTTAAAACTCCTGAAAAAGTCGACTGTACATACACACACAATGACCAGCTATAAATGATGGAGACGTTATACCCTCTAGTGGCAGGAATATACGTCACTCATAAACACCTGCTGTACAAGCCACCACTTTGCTTTGTTTTGGGAGAAGCGTCCAGGATGGAGGCTCATAAGAGGCAACAAAGTAGATATTGAACCTGACTTAAACTCTTGTGGACCAGGCACCAGGCAGTGTCCTTTATAACAGATTGGCATCTCAAGAATCAAACAGAAAGACTTGGCCAAAAAAATGAGTGCTAACAACATAAATTCATGTACTTAATGGCATGAAGAGTCCCCTTTATTGCTAGCTAGTTCAACACAACATAAACCAGGAATAACTGCAGCAAAGCCACTTTCTTTTTTATTTTTCTTTTCCTCCATTTTCTGTCCTTAGATAGTCTCAGCTATTAACACAGCATTACCTCTAACTGTATGAATAATGCAGCCAAATATTAAAAACTTTTCATGCTTGGTTTTCATCAGCAATATAACCTCCAGCGTTAAAAAAATCTGGAGGAAGCAAAGTATACTAGGTTTGGATATTATTAAAAATATAAACATAAAAATTTACTGAGAACAGGAAAGGTTTATTACCTGACATTTGAGATCATATCCCTCTAGGTAGCTTTGTTCTTATACAACAGTTGCCTCAGCAAAGCAATGGGAGGGATCAGCATGTTTAATTCATGCCTGCTAATATATAGTAGGTTGCAGAAAGCAGCTTATGAATTTGCTTTTGAAAGTCTGGTGTTTGGGGTTTGCTAAGCTATTTGCCTGAGGGCAGGATGACATTCCTGTGGCATGTGCTTTCTTGAATTCCACATAATGCACACTCTTTTTTGCCAAAAACCAGTATAAAAAAAAAAGGGAAAAAAAAACCAACTTCAAGAAATAGTAGTTGATAGTAAAAGGTAATAGGTCTTTAACTGGATTCTGCTCTGTGATGAAGCATACATTGCTTCTAAGGTTTGGTAGTGGCATATTGGTGTTATAACTATTAGTTTAGAAACAAGTATTATTTACTGCAATGCTGATCCAAATCGCCATCCCATTTTCAGATTCCCCACCACACAATTCAAAGCAAGGTTGCTTCATTTCAGTAATGCTCAGAGTTACAGTTTTGTTGTTGTTACATGTTAGCCCATTCGTTTCACTTTGCTGTCCTGCAAAAAATAGTTAAGTCAACACTCTGTAACTAATTTGACGTCTCTGACTAATTTCTGCTTTCCCCATTTCAGGGTTCCTATGAAGAAGGAGATTTTCTAAAAGGTAATGGCCAGTTTTGTTGTTTCTTCTGCTCTCGCCAGGGGCTAGAATGCTTCAGTAAGCCCTGTCACCACAGGCACGCTGCTCTGCAGTAATTATTGCACAGCCCTCTGTGCATCAAATAAAGGAACCAGTAATTTATAGGTTGGATTTCATAATCTTGCTTTTGATCATTTAAAAGCAACATAGGCTGCATAGGTCTCCTCAGCCATAATCTTGTTGTCTTGTCAAGAGCCAGATTAATTAACATATGCTTGTGTTGAAATGAAATGCCGAGTTTTTAAAGATTTCTTTTCCAAAGCTGTGCTAATTGTCCAGCTGGGAGCACAGGGCTGTAAGCTTTGGCCTCATGTGGCAGGCTTGTGCCAGGGGCACACATCTGTGTGCATCCCCCTGTGGCGTCCCACCAGGGAGTCAAGTGTTAAAACACATAAAAGAGATTCTTGGCTCAGCTGGTCTGCACAAACAGGGACCGACAACTATCCTAAGGGGTAACAGTCACTGGGACATAATACATTACTATTAAATGGCATCTGGGGAAAGACAAGAGATCCTTTAAGGTTCCCTTTGAGGGAAAAACTAAGATGACTTTTCCCTTTATTAGACACCAGAGATTCTGCCCAGTTCAGCCTCATGGCACAAACCCAGTAGGAATCAGGCTTCAGTAGTTCTACTGTTTGTGGAATGGCTAATTTCACAATCCATTTGGAAATCCTTAGTAAGGATAACATTATTTACTCTCTTTTATAAGATCGTTCAAAATCCTTATTATTGTTCAAAATCCTTATTAAAAGGTTATTGTACACTGACTGAAGAATACAAAGCTGAGATCAAGAAGCAGGTCTGGCTGTGTGTGTGGGACGTAAGGGAGAGAAAACAAATCCAGAGGCTTGGATAAGAAGTAGAGAAGAAACACTGAGGAAACAAAAATTCACTAGGGAAAGAAGATTCCTGAAGAAGAGGAAAAAAGGATAGAGGACATCCAGTGGCAGGATTGAGGGACATGAAAACACGCAAGGGACAGGTGAGGTGAGAGAATTGAACATGGGTGGGAAGACAAGGGATCAAGACCAAGAGAACGGGCTTGGGTTTTTATTTTTTGAGCTTAGCTGATGATATGGCACTGGAACTGTTCCTACTTTAGAGAAAAGCCAGTCAGCAACTGAAAATCTTCTACAGTCCAAGCTTCCCCGGGGTTTTGCAGCTGGTAGAAAAAGGAAACTGAATAGGCTACAAGTTCAAAATGCCTTTTGGAAATGTACTTGGTTTTCCAGGGAAATGCGGGCATTTCTCATGGCCTGCATTTTTTAGGTAGCTAACAAAAACAGGCTCTGCTCCCCTTTAAGTTAATAGCAATGATTCAATTAATGTCAAGGGATTCAGTCCAGAATAAGACAAAACAGTGATGCTCCTGTAGGTAGATATACTGATCATAAAAAAGACATAAAAGTCAAATAGAAGTCCTAACAATCAGTGTCCCAGTTACTGCCTTAGGCTATTACTTGGAATATTATTAGAATAAACTGTATGCCAAGCAAACTATTCTTGTTTCTCTTATGCAAACACATGCAAGAAAAGTTGGAAACAAGCTTCTTCTGGGTATATGAAACTTGTTATCACCTGGTTCAAAGTACAGCCTTCAACCTCCAAGGAAAGAACGGATGGACAGAGCTGATGTGCAGGCAATGGAAGAGAAGGATATTTCTGATTATGGATGATCTAAATGTAGCATCCTCTTTAGTAACCATCTTCCTCGGTGTCTGAGGAGAAGCTGATATGACATTATTCTTTTGGTGGTGGGAATAAGAAAACTCTCTTGGCCCAACACACTTCTCTTTAAATGCAGTTGCCACTGTTTCTTGCTTCACAAACAAGTCATTCTGTGTATTGCAAGGTAGTTTCTCCTTGTTTCTATACTTTTGCTGCCAGACATGTCCCTGAATGAGTGCTAACTCAATGCATCACATCTCTACAATGAAAAGTCAGTTGGGAGATAAGATGTTCCCAGAGTTCACATAAACTTGATGTGACTTGATGTGACCTCCTTCCTGCC
The DNA here is from genome assembly GCA_035582835.1 of Phoebastria nigripes. Classification (NCBI taxonomy): domain Eukaryota; kingdom Metazoa; phylum Chordata; class Aves; order Procellariiformes; family Diomedeidae; genus Phoebastria; species Phoebastria nigripes. The sequence continues at coordinate 937,333 of JAYKAV010002508.1, read as the reverse complement.
TCCTCTGACTGCCTGCCTCAATAGGAASGTAGCCGATGATAGACAGCAGGTTTGAACCCATCTGAGTCCTGATGGACTCTCCCATCTCTTTAATCTGCTTACACACCACGTCTTCCAACATTTTGCTTCATGAGGGTGTGCTGCGTGCGGGTGCCCAGGTACTGGCAGCAGTGACTGCAGGGTCTGTCTCTGTGAGGAGAGGCTGGGGTTGCCCCATGCCAGACACAGACGGTTCCAGTCGGCTCCAATGGACCCACCACAGGGCACAGCTGAGCCCCTCAGCCAAGATGGTGGTGTGTCTCGGAAAACACATTTAAGGAAGGGCAAAAATGCTACATAGGCGGAGAGGAGTGAGGAGAAAAAGTGTGAGAAACAGCCCTGCAGACACCAAGGTGAGAGCAGGAGGAGGGGGAAGAGGTGCTCCAGGCACCTGAGCAGAGATTCCCCTGCAGCCCCTGGAGACCCCACACTGGAGCAGGTTTATCCTGAAGGACTGCAGCCCATGGAAGGACCCATGATGGAGCAGGGGAACAGTGTGAGGAGGAAGAAGAGGCAGAGAGGAACTGTTATGGACTGACCCCATAACCCACTGTTCCCCATCCCCCTGCACTGCTCAGGGGGGCAGGAGGTAGAGGAGTTGGGAGTGAAGGAGTGAAGTTGAGCCTGGGAAAAAGCGGGGGGAGTGTGGAGTAAAGGTGTTGCTTTAATTCGTCTTTGTTTCTCACTATCCAGATCTATTTTAATTGGCAATAAATTAAATTAATTTTCCCCAAGTCGAGTCTGTTTTGCCCATGACAGTAATTGGTAAGTGATCTCCCTGTCTTTATCTCAACCCATGAGTTTTTTCATCTTATTTTCTCCCCTTGTCCTGTTGAGGAGGAGCAGTGAGAGAGTAGCTGGGTGGGTGTCTGTCTGCAGTCCAAGCTCAACCTACCACAGAGGGTTAGGCAGAGCCACAGCTGAGGATACTACAGCCCAGATCAATGGGATCTATCGCAGCCTTCACTCATCCTATGCGTAGTGCCTGTACTTTGGGAGCAAGTCACTGCCAAGCTAAGTCTGCAATACAGACAGAAAAATGTTTGATTCAAAAGACTCTGCCTATTTAAGTTTCCTTTGAACCCACTGTCCATCTCACAGTCTGAGTAGTTTTGGTCTAAGGAGCATTTCTGTTCCTGAGATAACAGTAATTACCTAAATCCTCTGCACTAAACCCCTTAATGAAACATTTGACTAGAAAATGAGAGTGATATCGTTTAAGCTACTTGGTGCCACAGCTTATGCACTGATGTAGGTGAGGACTTATGCTTCTTTTTCAACCTTTCCTTTTCTTCTCTTAGGGAAAAATATGTTCTCTATTTATTTTTGTCCAAGTATTTCAGTACATTCTCTATGGCATTTCAGAAATAATTGGTAGCAGTAACAGTAGATCTGTAAGACATTTTTGTGTCAGCACCAATTCCGCCCCCTCCCTCCATGATCAGTGAATCTGTTTTCTCTTCCAAGTCCTTTTTTTCCCTCCAAAAGATTTGCTAAAATCTGTAATTTCTTTGTCTAGCTACTTTGACAAAGAAATGCTGTTATTCTTAATATAAATACAAGTTCTATACAGTTTTCTGTTGAATTCTATGTATTGTTTTTACTCTGTACCCAGACAGACTTTTTAATCTCTCTTTTTCTTTTTTTTCCTTTTTTTTTTCCCCTTTTTTTTTTAATGCAGGAACACTTGCAGAGCAAATTCTCATCAGATATAATATTCTCTGCCAGACTGAACACCCTTTAGGCTRTGATTGCTTTTGTGTGGAACTAAAGGGCAGAAGGGCAAAGCGAGCCTAACAAACCCTTGCACAAGCATTAGGTATTATGGGGTCCTGCATTTCTTTGAAGTAAGAAGTCCTTGTTCTAGTCCTCCTCTCTGCGTTGATTAAGAGGGCACAGAGGAGACCAAACATTCACACACACACACCTCCCATCAAGCATACCATAGTAACTGCATGCTACAAAGCTCTGAGAGACACTGTGCCAGCCGCAGGCACAATGCCACGTGGACTTTTCTCTGGAGTAATGTTGCTGCTCACTGCCAATACCACAGAGCTGTTCCCTAAAGGCAGTTGCTACAGTACTCTCTATTTTTGTGTTTTAAGTGTGAGGTGATGGCTCTGTCTGTGTGAGTGAGTGGGAAACATGTGAACATACATAGGAAATTATTCTCTTGGCTCTAGGGTAGATGTTGAACAGGGCAAGTCCCAAAGGTTTGCATTTGTTTCTAATCAACAAAGTTTGCACTGTAACAAGAAACATAAGACACTCTCCTGCCACGGGCAAGGCTCATTATACGTAAAGGAGCTCACACACTGCTTTTGGAAGAACTGCTAAGAAAACAAGCAGAACAACGTTATACCTTGCTGGACAGTGTTAACATTTGACAGTGTAGTAAGTTATAAATGACTTTAAGACTTCTTCCATAGAAACTTTCTGTAAAAAATTGGATCACAATAGCCTTAGAAATTTATCTTCTGCCTCTTCAAAAGAATGTTGTCAGAAAGAAAGCAAACATACGAGCCACACGGTACTCTCAGTATATCTCTCTTGTCTCTTCCTTAGCCACAATAATTTCATTTCCACCAATGCCACCTCAGCAGGGAGAGAAAAAGTTTCCAGGAACAGACAAAAGGGCGGCAGATTCCAAGCTGTAACAAAGGAAAGCCTGCTTAAAAGTCAGCTGATTTTTACTGGRCGTAACCTAGACACTGGGATCCAGGGAAAGAAGAACATCAAACTGAATTTATTGGCCCCTGCCAAGGCATTCCCAAGGTCTGGATGGAGCTGGAACAGCCCTGGCCTTCCACGGAGGGTTTTATCACTTTAGGGAAACAGAYCAAGATCATTCACTTAATCTCTTGTGTTTTATTGAAATCAGTTCCACACCATGACCTTCAAGACAGGTAGATTGTGTTTAAAAAAAAAAACAAAACAAAACTACAAGGAAAGCAATATGATTCTGGATAAGAGGAGGCTTTATTAAGTATCAGAAAGAGAAAATAGTTTGCCTCAAGATTTGTGTGCAACATGGGAATCCATCTATCTTTCATTAACTTACACAACTTTTTCCATTTGGAAATATTTTTTTCCTAGCTCTTCTTGCTCTTTCCCCCATGCCCTGCACTCTTCTCCTCCTCTTTTCTAGTTTCCAGAGTTTCTTCTTCTCTGCTCCATTTTTCCACATTTTAACAGTGCTGAGAACTAGCCACACAGTGCTGCGCAGAAGCATGACATTTAGGGACTATCAATGAACTTAATATGGAACTGATGGGAAAAAAAACACATTAAAATAACAACTCTCTATCTTCACCAAGATCTGTATAAGGCCCCATTCATTGCATTTACAGCTGGCTTAAATTATCTTTCACTCACTGAGACTTTTCTGTGAATGTAGCATGGGTCTGCTTTGCCCACCATTGGATCTTGCTACCGGTTCTGTTGAGAGGTCTTCCTTGCATTCAGGCAGTAAAATATCTGGAAAAGACAGCTCAGTGAAACAATCTTTCTGACAGTATCCTTATCTCATGTGAGATCTATGACAACATACCCCAAGTTAGAAAAGACCAAAGAATTACATACCCTGAAGAGAAATTGAAATGACTGGAAATGTTTAACTGAGAAGAAGGACAAATACAAGAAGATATCATAAGCATTTGAAAAATAACAAATTGTGTGAGGTAATTATATTGCAAGCTTCTGTTCATGATAGACCATAACACAATAATGATGTGTATCTAATGACATTTAAATGCAGGAAGTTTCAAAGTGATAAAAGCTTTAAAAAAAAACATGTAAGGCATAAGTACAGTGGGAAACAAAGAGTCAGAGAAGCCAAAAATTTAATCAGATTCAGAATAAGATCGAATATTCATATGCATATCTGTAACCATTTGATAACAACAAAAATGTGTCACATAATACAGATCAAGATTTCAACTGGTGTTGAAAGAAGAGGAGAGAGGAGCTCTTTACCCTCACATCTGCCTAGTAGGTCTTTCTCAGAGACATCTGCCACATCCATGTCAAAGACAGAAAGCTTGATTTCATGGCCACTAGTTCTCACCCAGTATGCCAGTTCCTGTTTTCTTTGAAGCTGAGTGATCTTACAACTGAATGTGACAACTTAGCCCTTTTCCCTGCATATCATTATATGCTTCTACTACTGTGCATTAGGAAAGTGAGGGAGAAAAAATCAGCAGATTAGATTATAAATTGGTATAAATAGTCTGATCTCAAGTGATGCTGGCTGAACTACATCTATTTGTACCAGGACCTGGCCAATATTCTTCCTCAGTCAGTGCTGTCAGATGACCTTCTTCATTTAAAGGTTATGAAAATATGTCTGTGGGGAGGGCATTTGTTCATATGTGAAAGGATAGTAACTAGAAGAAGAGGTAGTAGGGACCCTATAGTTCCAAGAGAATAAATTGTGAGTTTTCTTATCTTCTGTGTTTCTACTACTGAACTATACCAAATACACTGCTGGAGTGTTGCTAATGGGCATGTTTTTAGTGTGCTCATATTAAAACAAAGCTATAACGGCACCTTGAAATCTCTGGATCTTCAACTTTCCAGGGAAGATGTTGTGCTGCAAGAAGTGCTTCAGAAGACAACAGGTCCCAATCTCCAGATGTTCAACTCCTTTCAAAACCCGTGCTGGGCTATCTTATGTTGAAATCTGAGGGGGAGGGAATCTTCCAGTTAGTTGTTATGTTGTTGTCAATACAAGGCTGGAAGGACTAGAACCAAGGAAAAACAAAAGATCCTATATCCTCAAAAAAAAATCCCCCAAAGAAAAGGCCAAAAAGCCCCAAAAAAATCCCTTTTAAAGGAATTACTCCATTAAATCATTTCAAACAGGGCCTCTGCCAGACTCCACTCCCTCGTAGTAACATAACTAGAATGATTCACTGAGTCAAGAGCTCAGAGGTTGCCAATAACCACTGTATTTCATGGGCTTTTCAGATTCAGTAGGAAATAGCAAATTAAAGTTAAAGCTCTTATATACATGAGGCCTGCCATGGTATAGGGCAGGGAAGGGATCATATGTACTTGCAATTGTGATGGCTTCAAAATGTACCATACTTAAAGAGGGCTCAAACGGTTTGTGGAAAAAGACGTTTCTTGTTGTACCTGTATATAACACTCCCACATGGCTCCTACTGTGACTTTGATCTGTTTTTCTCTCCCACCCAAAAAAAAAAATAGTTTCAGGTTTCTGGTAATGCCAGTCACATACAACTTGTGCCTTTCCACTCTTCCCCTGAACCTGGAAATTAACAGGTGTGACAAGGGTGAAGGAGTGATCCTTTTAAAGCTTTTCCTATTTAATGCACCTGCATCTAGCTCATAACACAAAGTCCTACAGAAGCTAGTATAGAATCACAAAATAATTCAGGTTGGAAAGACCTCTGGAAGTCCTGTGGCCCAGACCCCTGATCAGACCATGAGTAAATATTGAATTAGAACAGGTTGCTCAGGGCTGTATCCAGTCAAATTTTGAATAGCTCCAAGGATGAAGACTTCACAATCACTCTGTGAACCTGTTCCAGTGTTTGACCACCCTTGCAAGGTTGTTCTTTTATCCAATCAGAATTTCTTTTGCTTTAACAAGCCTTTTGATTTAAGAAGCCTGGAGAAGGAAAGAAATCCCTCTATTTCTTCCGTATGCCCGTTGGAAAGACCGCCATGAAGCCCCTGCTGATTTTGAATACTATGTAAGATTTTTGTTTGGCTTGTTTACACTTGGTCCTATTTGTCTTCCCTTGCCTTCTCCACATTGCCAATCTTGACCCCACCAGCACCTACAATGCCCCAATTTTGGGACAGAGATGCCAATGGCAATACATTTTGGTGCCTGTGAAAGACTTCAGAGCACTGCAGCCTTGGCTCCAAGGGCACAGCCTGCATTCATAGCTGTTGGCTGTTCTCAATCCCCTCCCCAAGGGAGCAGGAATCTCTTACAAGATTAGCTGTTTACCCTGCTGCTAGTATTGGGAATTTAGCAGGAAACTAGCAGTGGTCTGGCTGGCATCAGGGTTTACATACTATATTCAGTTGTATGTGAAACCATTGCAAACTGTTTTCTTTATACCCTGCATTTACTACAGCTCAATACAAAGCCTTGACATCGTTAATTTGAGCCATGCCACTCATCATTGGGAAAAAAAAAAAAAAAAAAAAAAGAGTTCTAATATACAGAAAACTCCAAATTTCAGTTTTCAAAGATGCCAAGAAGTAGGAATCTGTTGAATCTGTTTAATGAACAGCAGGGAAAATAATTAATGCAGCAGGGAAAAGTGTTTTAATGTACACAGTTTTTAATTTTTTCCTGACCATTTGGCAATGGATGGGCTGGATGTCCTGGCTTAATAAGCCATTCTGGATAGGAAAAAAGTCTCAACACCACTAATACTGCTCAGAACAATCTAAATCATGGGGGGATCCTCAAATTTGGTGATTCCTCCCTTCATCTGACTATACTGGCTGCTCTAAAACACATCATCATAATCTGTGTATGAAACCAGACCTTACAAAAAAACACAGTGAGGAGAAGAACCAGCCATCACCAGCATATTACCAATTGCTGTGAGAGTCAAATGTCTATTTTCTCCATTGAGGAAACCAATTCTTTCACCTTCTTGGGGTGTGCTGTAACACATGCACATTGGACTTTGCTGCTTTTTCTGTTCCTCCCCTAAGCTCTTAACTCTCAATACACGTAAATACAGAGAGATTTGTTCTTCGTTTCCAAACCACAAGGCTTCTATAGAGTCGTCGATACTTCTGTGAGAGAACTAGACGGACTTGAGAATACTAGAAAAAGAGCTCCTCAGGAGATTTACAGACTGTAATGATTTGTGCGTAGGGAAAACTTTCTGGTTTTGCTTCCCAGCTTCACACTTAGCATGCTGGAGAAAGTTTGTCATTAAAAAAAAAAATAGTAACAGCAACAAGAAGAAAAATGTATTTATGAATGGATGATTAAAACTTTTTTCATTGGGGTGGTGGGCAGACCTCTCCCAACTCTCTTGCCTCAGAGTGCCAAGCATTAAAATACACTTTCATTATGAACATGTAGGACAAGGAGGTGAATCTGAACTGCAGGAGAGGTCAGACTTATTCGCCTCATTTTCTGTCCCTCCTAGATGAGTCTTTCTTGCAGTCTGCTGCACAATGACCTGATATAATGGTAAGGAATATGACGTGTTTGTCCCTAGAATGCAGCAGAAGAAAACAAAAAAAGTTTAGAAAGAGACTTTTCTGTTGGGTGTGAGGGAATGAGGCCTAGAGGATGGTTTGGAATGGTTTGGAAAGGTCCTTAAAAATATTAATGTGTTAAAAATTTTGTCAGTTAAATCATTCAAGTTTTCTTGCAGTAAACAATAAGCTGTCATTCCCTCCAAAAAAAATCTTACTCCTGAAGGCGTTATTTACTTATATGACCCTCTACTGGTACAGAATAGCAAGCGTTCGGAAAACTCCTGTGCTTAGAAAACATTGAAGGTTACATTCTCAGCTATCTTTCTTCTCTTCTAAGACCACAAAGTTTACAGGGTGGAAGACAGTGAAAAAAATCAAATGCTTATCGTCTGTTCTGTGTAATCACAAAGATAATTCATGAATATACACATGCATGCATGCATGCATATATATATAAAACTCTCTTAGAAAATAAATGGAACAAATGTTAGATCAATGGGTGAGAAAAGCTGGTGCTGATTGTTTAATTGTGTAAAAGGATAGAAAATTAGACTAAGGCTGAGGTCCAGCTGAGAGGTAATTGAAGGCCTGTACCTGAGAAATGAAAGAAATACAAGTAGAGAAAAGATGAATGAGAGAAGCCAGAAGTAGAACAGAAGGGGAATATTCTCTGAGTGTCTGTCAATTAGCAGAGGTGCCATTGCGACCCTTCAGTTATATAATAGCAAGGGCAGTGATGTTACATCACAGGAAAGATGTGATAAATAGACTGACTTTCTTATCTCTTAGTATTTTTCTTTCATATTATTCCTGGATAACAGAAGTCTGAGGGTAATATCTGTGGTTGTAAGAGCTACAGAGATTTACTATTAAAGACCAGATCATTGAAAAATGCAGTAGAAGATCTGGGAGAAAAGACACTATATGAGGTATGTGTGGAAAAAAAAAAAAAAGACCAGATAGCTTACTGATTCGGAAGTGAACCCAGGAGTTATGAGGAAAAATCAACCCACTACACAGCTACAGTAATAAAGGAAACTCAAGGCATGTGGCTATCTTTACAGGGAGAGTCAATATAAAACAAAAGGATGTTGTATTTTTACTGATAGAGCCCATCTGAAATGCAGCAAGCAGCACTAATCACCATATCACAGACAAGATATCATCATTGAAAACAGCACTGGAAAAGATCCTGAAACCAACAGGAGGATGACTACCAGCTTTAAGAGGTTTGGAAGCTTGTCTTAAGGTTAGAAAAAAGGTTTAAAATGGAACTGCAGAGTTCTTAAAATAGCTATGCTAAAAAAAATCCCAAATCACCAACATTTATTTATAGGAGTTTAATTTCATTCTTAAACCACTATCATTACCTCATTTTGAAACTTTCTTTTCCTATCTTTGATGTGTTACAAAAAATGCAGTCTTTATCTATTTTGTCCACTGCCTAAACGGATTGGCGGTATGTCAAAAAACTTAGTTCCTTACAGACAGGCAAATTTTTTACAGGTTAATTTGAGGCGCACTTCCTAGTTTTACCTTCTCCCATTCATAATAATTGATAGTATTGTAATAAAAATAAGTACTTCAGCAAACCAGTTGCTCGCAGTTTGTCAAAATTTAGAATTCATATTTTAATTTTCTTTGTGATGTTTTTGAAAATTACTTTTGGTCCAGTATTGAATGGTAAGCTTAAATTTGCTCGTAAGTTACTAAGCTTTCAAATTGAATTTTTCTAGCATTATTCAAAGACAGCTGAAATGATAAACTTCAAATATGACCCATTTATCAGTCTTACATATCAAGCCAAATCTGAGATTTTGAAAGCTTATAATTTTATAGTTTAGTTTCAAAACATGTATATTTAAACTTTTCCCTTAATTCCTAACACGATGGGGATATCTACTCTATTGTCATTGCTAGACTGTAAATTCTAGAAAGTGAGGATTCAGTATTCAAATACCAAGTCAAGCAGCAAGAACTTGATATATTTTATTGACAAAGCTAATCAAATTGGTGAACAAAAAAAATTCAAATCACAGAATATATAATGTTAGGTTATCAATAAATAGCTGAAACAATATGTTTGCATGAAGGATGTGTTTATGTTTACAAGCTTCTCAGGCAATACAGCTCTGGTCTAGACAGCCTTTAATAAAACCTTCATGATTCTGGTTTTGTAGGATCTACAGCTTAAATTGGAATAGTTGAAAAAGCTTCCTCCCCAAAATGTATGAGGACTGTTTTTTCTTTYCATTTCTTTTTTAGGTAGCAATACTAATTTTAAATTTCTTTCAAATGCTTGATATTTTAACTAGCTGGCAAGAAGCAAATTTTGAGAAGTACACCCCACCCCCCCGCTCCTGAATTCTCAACAGAATGCTAGCAGAAAAATGAGGAAAATATCATCATTGAGCCCAAAGAAATATTAGTAGGCTACTCCAGATKAAAACTGAGTAATTATTCAGTCTTATTTAGAACAATAGCTTAAAATATAAAAGTCTGTTATTTTGGAACAGCTCTAGTTTTAACACTAACTTAGGAATAAAGCCAACAGTTGTGCTGTTGCATTTTTCCCCCTACACATATTAATTAAGGTGTGTTTAACTCCCATCCCCAAGACCTACTCCCTCCATTATGAAACTAGTATTAATCTTCCTACAAAGCAGAAGATATTTCTGTGCCTTCAGCATGATGAGGGGAATTGACATGACTGATCGCAATCAGTTATTCACCCCTGGGTGAGGGAATTGGTAACAGAGTGGCAAGTTAATGAAGAATTAGGTGTTAGATCTGGGATCTGGGAAAGATTTCTTCAGAGATTATTTAAAACATGTTAAGTCTTTCCTCTGGCAACAAAATCACCACCTGAGTTGAAGGGACATCAACAAGGAGACTAAATCTCATCTCCCGCCTGCCAACTTTTCACTCAATGACTCCCAGCAAGTCAGCACAAAAATATTCCACTGCACATGGATGTTGTTCAGTTTCTAAAACAAATAAACACACTATCAAATGTCTTCATCATATAAAATACTGCAGACTGAAATCTGCACACCTGCTCGTGCAAGCAGTGTTTTACTCTGAGGACAGCAGGTCCTCCAGGATGAGGGGGATCGAGGTTTTGTGGCAGCCCAGTTGTGGCTTCCAGCTCCCGTCTGGTTGCTGGGGCAGGACTGAGGTCTCAGGTTAAGACCCTAGATGTGCGTTTCTCCTGCCTAGTGTCTCACATATCTCTTAACCTTACTCTGGCTTTGTATACAGTTTTCCAAACACAGGCTTTCCAGAGTAAGCCTCTGAGCTGAGATGAAGTCATCTTCTTAGTCAGTAGTAGATGTTTTCAAAAGGAGATTGTGACCCCGGGAGCCTCGTGTTCCGTCTGTATAGTTCAAGATCCCACATACATTTTACTGGACACACAAAACCTGAAGTCCCCAAAAAGGTGGTCTCTTAGAGACTTTGACTTACATGGTCTGTAGGCTCCTATCCTCCTTTAAATTAACATAAAGGTTTACCTACATTTTTCTTTATCTCACATTGAAACATGAATGAAGACTAAGGTTCAGAAATCTGGCAAGGAACAGAACAACTTCTAAAAGCAAAGACCTGGATGCCTCCTGGTGCCTGAGGGCTAAATCCTGGTGTTAGTGGGTCCAGCATGCTATTTCTGTTTCTAGGAGACAGTTCTTATCCTCTCCCTAAACAAAGAGGTGTAAATTCCCAGAGCCAAATTCCCAGAGTTTGGGATCCAACCAGAAGACAGACAAACAAAATAATCTGTCAAGACATGTGGCATAACATAACGCATGAGCACGGGAGCAAAATTCTTCCCTCTTTGCATAAGCCTTTACTCATCAGGAGGAAAAAAAAAAGAGGAGGCTATTTTCAGTGACTCATACAGAATTTCTCTTAGCTAAGGGCTACCTTGTTGCCTTGTCACTCTTAGGCCTTCTTTAGGAAAAGACGGAGACAACCCAGAGATGTTCAAAACAATTCTTCTGAGGAGCGTGGGTAGGAAAGTGGTGTTTTAGTCCCAGCAGTTCAACCACCTTTGTCAACAAAACAGTGGGCTCCCCTCTGCATTTGTCACATCTGCTATATATGCCAGCCATGAGATAGTATGAAGGGAACAGGAACATCAGGTTTCATCACTATTTTCCCTCATCTTCCTTCCTTAGAACAAATCCCTGTATTCCCAGGGATTAGGATCAGGCAAGGTCTGTTGAGCTTTCAGCCACACTGTTGCTGGTCTTTACACTAAGGTGTAGAACATAGAGTAAAAAGAAATTATTTGGACCCAAATCAGAGATTAGTCGTTAAATGGCTCCAAGTACCATATGCCAAATACACTTTAGTGCCTGATGAACAATTCTTGTGGGTGCTGCCCTTGGGACAGGCAAGTCACTGTCCTGACTCCCCTGGAGCCCACAAGCTTTCGATGGAACAAGCAAAAGGAGAGACAGCAGGCGGGGAACTGTGCTTCAGACTTTCTTCATCATGCCTGAAATCTCATAAAGTTCCTTAGAGAAATGAGGTTTGGGGGTTTGACTGTGTGTTTTTTTCTCTTCACCAACCACAAAGAGACACAATTAGCTGTTGGCTAGGCAGACACTGCCCACAGCTAGATCATTCTCAGCAGAGAACATTTTCTGTATGGCACTCAGTCAAATACAGCTTTGTTTAAATTTTCAATTAATCTCTGTGCAGTTGGTTAGTTAATTGTGTTTTGCAAGTGGCAATTTACAGTTGGAGACAACACACTTTTTCCTAAACAGAAGTCACCTAGCCTCAAGGCACTGTATTCAACTCTGATATAGCTAGTATATTCAGACAGTATGGTCTATCCTCAGTGATTAGTCTTGATTATTTCAAGCTTGTTTTATAGAAGTTCCAGGTTTCCTGAAGCAGAAATTTCTCCTCAGCAAAAGAGACAGTGTAACAGCACAGGCTTGGAATGCAAAAGCCAGAGAAAATAACCTGTTCCTAGCACTCCAGATAAACCTCTTTTTTTGTGCTCATTACCCATGAATCTTGTCACATTTTAACTGTGAGAACCATATGGGGATGTGGGTATGATAGGTATTCCCAAATGGAGGACGCAGTAAGACCAGAGTGTGATTTCCTGAGACAGTCTGCCCTAAATTACAGCTTGGGTACCTGTCTGAAAGTAAAAGGATGAGATCATAGGAGGTCTGAGGAGCAGCTGGATGGGTACATTCTGTGTGTGTGTTGGCCCATGGGAGAGAGTGAGTATGGCAGAGTCAAACTGTAATCAGTCCAACTGAAGAATAGAACTAATTTAACTCTATGAGATATAGCCCATGCTCGAAGTGAAACACCTGTGCTGAAAGGAGGCTTTCCATGGAGCAGAAAACAAACCAGATAAGCCTTGAAATTCTGTTATCCAAAGCATTATTTCTCCCTTGCTCATGCTAAGAACTAAAGAGGGCTTTCAACAATCAGCTCGGATGTCTTCTCTTCCCTCTTCTCCATGAGATGTCATCATCTCTCTCTTGCCAAAGACAAACTCCTACCTAACCCCGGGTTCCAGTTCCTAAAAATGCATAAATGTCCAATGGAAAAGTGGCAGAAATCCAGAGCCTCCCTCTCCTAACTGAGTGCCCTTATCACTAGCATATGAGGTCACATTTACACATTTTATCTCCCTCTTCTGAAGAATATTTAGCAAGATTATCAAAAGGGCAGCTTCAGCGATGAAGCCCATGCAAAAGTAAGTGGCAGTTATGACATGCACCAGGGTATGGGAGACCCTCCCAGAAGGGCATTGGAGTTGAATCTCCCACATCCTTGGTGAGTGCCCTAAATTCTAATTTTTCCAAATGGGAAGCTGGGGCTGGAGCTTCAGCAATCAAAATGTAGGGGAAAACTTAGGCATTTTTAAAGAGCAGCAGAAGACGAACTGGAGTCATAATGGCTGAAGTTTTAGACCTAGGCACTTACAGGTGATATTTAGCACATATGTTGAAGGAGTTGGTTGTCCGATTTATTTATTTGCGTGTGTGGAGGGGGGTGATGTTGGATATGCAGGTTCTTCAGCTTTTTTCTGTTAAGTGAATACTCTACACAGCTGTTGCCCAGATGCCCTGCTAACTTCCAATAGRTGTTTAAGCAAAAATGCACAAGGGAGCATGAGGCACTCAAATGCTTAGCAATGGGTTGAAGAACAGGAAGAATAAAGACAGTTGAGGAACAGGAGCTCCTGTTTATGTTTGGATTGGTGAGGGTGATAGACAATGCGTGCTCTCTCAGCCCCTCACCTAGAACAGATGGACATGGAGGAGAGGCAGGAGAAGGAAGTCACCCCTCAAGTCTTCCCTGCTACTGGCTGAATAATGGAATTCAGTTTTCATTCTAACTTACTGCAAGTGGGCACAAAGGTGTCATGGATGCTAGCTTTATTCTTAATCCTTGAAGAAGCAACAGGGTTTGTGGGTAGGGCGCATGATTCACTCTTGGGAGGGGCAAAGGGAGGAGGAAGGAAGGAAGGATCACGGTGACACTCTTTGGTTACACGCACCTCAGCTGGGAACACCATGCCCTCCCTCAGTGCAGTTTCAGCAGTCTAAGTCATCATTGCTCATCAGATATTTTCTTCTTTCACTACCTGCTTTGTGAACCCTCTAGCATGCTTTCAGTGGAGCAGTTCTTCCTCGCAAGCTAGGGCTCTGTCTCTAGAAAAGAGTGTAGGTTTCTTAAGATATTTAAGTGATTATCACATTATCACAAGTGTTTATCACATAGTTCTGCAATTTCTCATGCATCTCTGATGAACTCACCTGCCCCCTGCTCACTAATCCATCTCCCTTAGGCAGCTCTCAGCATGCCAGACCTCTGGGGAGTTTTCTGCAGCTGCCATACATGAAAAAAAAAAGAAATCATTTACCGCTAAAATGTTCTCTCCTTCTGCCTCTCAGCGTAAAACTCCCCCAAAATGCAACAATGGCTATTCACCACATGTCGATGACTGGTACAAAAAATTTATCTGACAGAGCTCAAAACAAGAAAAATTTTAATAAATCAGAGGGGAGAATGACATATGTAATTTCCTTCCAGTCCTGGGCATAACCAAGAAGTTAGTTCTTAAAACTGAAATATGTTTAGGTCTCTAATTTTTGTTTTTTCTTTTTGGCTCTTACTGAACTCCAAATAGCTGACTTAATAAAAGTTGAAGAAGTTTATAAACCCTATAAAACCTTAGGTTTATAGGGTTAGTGATGCAACTAAAAGAAGCAATTATAATGTAAAAAATCCAATTACATGAATATGTGTGGCTGCATTTAAAACTCTACAACATTTCTAAACCACATTTTTCTGTTAAATGTCCAGGTAAATACAGAATATTTGTTGATAAAATGAAGCATAAATGATCTATTGCCCTCTCTTTGAAACTTCCTGATTAATTTACAAATTAATTTACAGATGGTGTGCCAGCCATCTCCAACTAATCAGAACAATCTTTCTTATAGACCATCATGCCAATTGTCTTTTTACAGATAAGTAACAACTATAAGCCTTGAATATTAAAATAAACTCTTCCTTCAACTTCAGGGCATAAAATTAACATAATCTGGATGATAGCCTACCACCAAATTCCCATTTTCATTAAGATTTTATATTACATTCCAAAATTGTGTTGGTATCGTGTTTGGTTAGGCATCATGTTGACAGTCAATAAAGTCAGAGATGCAATACCTGAAGGCATTTATTCATATGAATATTGTGGACCCATATAGGTAACTTCCATGGAAGAAAATAGGCAGTTCCTCTCAGCAATAATTTGTACAGCTGACATGTTTGTCATCGGGATTTTGGTCTGTCATGACACAATGATTTAGCTTGATAGGTCTCACTCCTGTCACACTGTCACTGTCTTTAAAGAAAAATTTGCACTGACTAGTGCCAAAGAAAGGAGATAACGTAGAGAACAGGCCACATCATACAAGGGAATTTGGCTTCACAAAGAAAAGAAAGAATGTGTTGAGGTTACTGTGATGAAATGTTTTCCTTTGTGCACTATGTTCTGCTTTGAGGTCTATGAGCACTGAGGTGGCATCTACAATCCCAGATTCTTAATCCAGCTAAAGAGTTGCTGGTTTTCAGCAACTGAAGATCATCAACAGGCTAGAGAAATTCTCTTTGGTGTCTTCCTTTGTTTCTTGCCCAATGTCTTCTTGTCCAATATGTGTGAAAAACCGACTTCAACGCAAGCAAGCTCTATCCTGGGATTTGGGGACTGGGGCATTGCTTGGGGATTAATACATTGCTATCTTTATCTCCCAGACTGCACTGCACCAGCAGCAGGACTGAAATTAAGAAAGCAATACACTGGCTACTTGTTTTATAGCTTTTCCATGTACTGGTTACAATAAAGAAGCTGACCCATAATTTTCAGTAGACAGTCATATGTACAAGCTCTGAATTTGAGTAGCACTCTTCACATCGAAGAGTCATTTCAGGACGGAGTGGTAGCAAATACATGTTTACAAACAACATACTGCAGAAGGTATTAATTATTTAAGTGACAGAATATTTGCCATTATTGTTTGATAATTTTTTGCATTGTTCTAGTAGGATACCAGGCAGTGTTTCACATTAACTATGCAAATACTGGGTATCACCCTAGTGGATGGCTGCTAGCCATGTAGCTCCTACCTCAAATGTGGGTTGGTGCAAGATGTTATTGTTTTGCAGCTTTAGTCTCCCCGAGGTATTAGAGTGGCTTAAAATGTTTTCCTTAAAAAGCACATTGATAGAGCTCAAGAGAGCATTTTAAGCCCGAGGAACAGATCCATGCTTAGTGGAAGCATAGATTGCATTGAACTAAAACTAGTGATAGGAATAGTAAAATCCACATGTGCCTAAATGGATATACAAGAAATTTAGGACACATACATAGAGTAAAACTTAAACAATGCTATGCACAGCTCTACTATGTTCACTATAAGATAGCTGGCAAATGTTGGTTAAAAATCACAGCCCCTTGTAACACATATAGGAATCATTACACAACATCTAGGGGTGAATTTGACAGCTCTTTAAAAGTACGTACCAGCACTCCATTCTTTGGACCCTCTGCTGTGCAAGAGAATAACTATGTATTTACCCGAGTTTGTTTTGTTTCGGCTTCTGCTCTGCCTTTTTTGCTAAGGCTGGAAAACTTTAAATAAAATTAGCTAGCATCTGAATCTGTGAATTAATACCTAAAGCTTCTGCCTAGATAAAAACATGCTTCCTTTCACCTGCTGGTGACTTCCAGCCTGCTCTACTTTCTGCCCCCCCTAAATCAGTCAAAATGACAATCTCTGTTTTGCTGGTAACCCTTTCAATCCTCTATCCCTTAGARAGCTTTTAATTACATTGCAAAACTTAAATTTTTGTCTCTCCATGTAAGTTAGGTAGAAATAGACACCAAGATAATACTGCTTGAGATGTGGTGTTAATATGATAAGTACAATAAACTTAAAAGTAGCCACAAAGGATAGATAAGAGATGATGTGATTTTAGGAGCTTGCTGAAATTTCACAATTAGCCATAACGTTGTGCATTGGAATAGCACAAGCAATTAGATTCTTAAATAGCRTTGGTAAATAAAATTAATATTAAAATTACACTACATTCAGTGGTATTGAGTTTGCAAGTGTAGCTATTACAACAGCACACATATTTGCCAATTGAAAACACATCCATGTTGGAAAGACAGAGAATGAGAGAAAATCCATGATTCAAAGAAATTCCAATCCAAATGGCCAGGGTGTGTCACTTTTCCCTGTGTTTTCTCTGCTTYATTATGTAGCAATCATCTGGAAAGGTTCATAGAAATCTCACCCATTTTGGCATCATAAAATAATAAATAAACTACAGGAAGACTGATGAGGCTGATGTTTGAGGATAGGAGCAGGAAAAAAATACAGCATATTTGAAATGCAGATGAATTAACGTTATAAGAACTCGATCTCTTGGCCTGTTAAACATTTGTATCTTGAAATACTATTCAAACTATTTGCACAAACCTTCATTCTCTTTCCCTCTGTTTTCTACAGAGTTTGTATAATTTACACYTGCATGTGGGGATAAATCTGTAGCACCTCTCACAAAAAGCTACATAAATTTAGCCAAATGCCCAGTCCCTAACACACAGCTTTGCATCATTACAGGACAGCATCAATAAAGTTTTAAGAAAATGAGTAGCTGATTCCCATGCACAAAAGTTCTTTATTGTGTTGCAAGTAGTAAAAAAGATGAAAAAACAGTTGTGATTTTTTAAGAGAAGAGAAGGCAAAACTAGAAGCTCACTCTAAATTTATTCAGGGGCTCCTGCTACAATAGTGGACTGAAAAAATACCACCACCCCAAGAGCCCACCTCTCCACACACACTCCCACTCTTAGCTGAAACACCCTTGAAAACAGCAGTGCATTCCTCAGACTGATCAGGATCTGGATTTTGCAGTCAGGGACCATGCCCATTTCTAACCTTTGCTGTTATCAGTCCCCATAAGAATTTTGCTGATGAAATCTTCACTGTTGTAAGGAAAAGTCCCCCGTAACAGTCCATTTTTTAAAATTCAGTTGACTGAATTTGACCAGACAGGAACACACGTCTTACAGAGTCCTCTGTGGTGTACTTGTAGGCTCTGATACCTCCTTACCAAGGGCTAAAGGGAGAGCACTGCTCTGTCTTGGGGGACAGTAAGCAGTTTAAGCAGACACGGTGCCTCCACAGCATGAAGGACAGCCGCCATAAGTTCAGATAGTCTTCTACAACCTCCCTTCTGTCTCTTCCCTGACTCCTGTGTAAGTTAATCTTCAGCAACTCTAGAGGTACTACCTGGTGCAGACTCTGCTCAAGGTACAACAAATATAGCAGCAGTGGTGGTAGGCCCATACCTCTTTGAAAATACAAAGAAAGATGCAATTCATAAAGTTGTTTTGCTGCTCTTTTACCAATTTTAATCCTGACTTGAGAGTTATTTCTACTGTTAATTTAAATATTATTATGATTGTTCAAATATATTACCAGGTCAGTACTTCTTTGGAACATGAAATGAACAACTGGAAAATTTTCTTCTGAAAAAATACAGGTTGTAAACCTGGTGCAGTAGTTTCTGATTTATTCCTTCCAAATTGTCCATGAAAGAAAAAGGTTTCAGGAGATAATTTAGAATCACACCACTACTTAGCCACATTGTTGGGATATCTCTGTGACTGTTTCTGCTTCTAATTAATGAGTAATGGCACTTTGAACTTACGAAAGCAAGTCTCTTTGTCTACATGAGAAGAATTCATGTCTAATACTGTAATGCTGAAGTGCATTATGGGAACAAGATAAATCACAGTAAGTCATTTCGATCATAGCCTGAATGTCCATATCGGCATAAAACATAAAAAATCAAGCTTACAGCCCCACTGGAAAGATTTCTTTTCATTGCCATCCTCTTTAAAGCATCTTTCATCTGGCATTACGCTAGACGAAAGTTAAAATCAATGCTGATAATTGTGTCACCAACAGAATTTAACCAAATATAGTTTATTTCCAATACAGAATTAAATTCCTATTTTAGATAGACATGTCCATCTTGGATCCATTTATCAAAAGTAAATGTCTAGGAAACCAGCTGAAATTAAATTGATGCCACACACTTTATAGGCACTGGCTAATATCCAGAGTGCTAAAATGGCAATGCAGAATTGTAAAGGCACAGGCATATTGTTTATATGTGCTGGCTGAAATCCAAAATGGTTACAGTAAGTAGGAGAATAAAACATTAGTAACAGGGCCCTCTACTCCTCACTTTAGGCCAGCAAGTATAACACTTTAGCTGGGAATAGGTGATAATTATGAAACATAGGCACATAAACCTCCAGGCATAGATCCTTCATGATCCTGAGCACTCACACCTGGCAGACACTGGAGGAGAAAGAGCAAGAGGCATAGAGACACTCTGACAGTCTCACAAATGGACCAAAGCAACAGTGGTTTGGTTCTCCTCCATGCAGTGTGACTCTCAGATGAGCAAGGGTATTGATGGCTTTTCAAGGGTGCTATGCTGGATTGTATTTTATTTTACAAAACTAGAGGCTGAGCGTGTTAGCCTCTAACACAATCCTAGTCCTCAGTAGGAGCCAGGAGATGCTGCGTCTCAGGGAGGCAGCCAGTCTGATAGTTGGCCTTTGTGAGAAATGGTGCCTAGGGGGAATACCTCTGCCATCTGCATGGTCTGGAAAAAGCTTTCTGCAGCCTGATGAAGAGCTTTTCAAGACCTTTTATGCCTCCCCAGCCTTCTTCCTAATGGAACAGAAATGTAGCAAGGGCATGGACCTCATTTGGTATTTTCAAAATTTATTTTTTAGAAAAAAGATGTCCCCAGATGCAAGGTTTCATCCTGTTTCATGGCTATGCAGTGCTGACAGTGCACACTGAAAGCAGCGTGGGTAACCTAGGCTGCTTTCCAAAGGTGGGAAAGACATGTCGTAAGACATGTCAAGATCCTTGAGATCTGTATCTGCATCTTAGAGAGGTCATCCCGAACTCCAGCTGAGTACATAACTCACAGAAATTACATTGATTTTGTAGTCGTTAATTTATTTTTCATATTTATTTGCCATTGGAAATTATTCCCCAAAAGCTTAATAATAGATTTGGCCCAGAGAAACAGAATCAACATCCCATGGAAAATGTTGAGAGACTGGAAAACAAGTTCATATTGATTCACAATAAACAAAACAAAACAGAAAAGCCCAGGCGTTGTTCATGGGATAGGAATTCTAAAATATTCTGTTTTGGGAGTTTGGTGGCTTGCTTGCTGCCCAGCTTGAAAACATCATCATTTCTGTTTTCTCAATGCAGGAAGAAAACCGCAATAATTTAAATTAAAAAAAAAAAAAAAAAAAAAAAAAAAAAAA
>JAYKAV010002508.1:787410-917164 GCA_035582835.1 Phoebastria nigripes | reverse complement strand
AAAAAGCACCCTTTCAGGTTTCATTATTTATGAACCCCTATACTTTGCCTTCTTGATCATCACCTTTTTTTCTACCTTCAAGCTTGTGCTCAGCTCCTCTACCGGTTGCCTTGAAGCCTTTGCTTTTCTCCAATGAAAGCGAAATGGACCAGAGTCTTCAAGGTAGGCTGCTGGAAGATACCATTTTGATTTTCCAAAGAGAAAACTGCAATATTCCAGTAAAATTGTAATTTTCCCATACAGGATCTAAGTTGTTCAAAACCAGAGCTTTTTCATCAGGAAAATAACCCTCCAATAAGTCTACTTCATCCCAAACAGTCTAGACAAGGTCTGCAATTAGCTTCTGGCCATTAGATGATTTACAGACAATTCACTACCAAAATCTGATGTGTAAAACTCAAACTCTGCAGATTTATTCAGATGTTATAGAAGATGAATAAATGAAAACATCTCTGAGAACTGTCTGAACACTATGAATACTTTTGTATCTTTAATTCAAAAGCTGCAATTCAATTGTGTACACACAAGTATCTGGTGCAATTTGAGACACTTGAGGATATCTAAGACATTCACGTGAGCTAGACAGAAATGACACAGGACTCATGGAAAGCCTACCCCTTCTGAAGCAGCAGTTCCAGACAAACAGGATATCAAAGAACAGCTCAGATGATGTTAGATGCTGGTGTTTAGACAGCTGAATACCACCCCAAACCTGCTTTCTATATACAGCCTTTAAGATTTGCTTTTTCAAGTATCTCTACCCACAAGTGTATTTATGAGAATCTTGCCCAAAAGTAAACCTAGCTTAAATGAATTCCAGCTCATTGACTTAGAACCAAGAAGATGAATTTTTTGAAAAACAATYTGTTCTGTAAACTGCTGCCTTTAACATGGATCCTCAGTGACATCTGTGTAATGTTGGTACCCACACAGGCTTTTCAGAAGAGCAGTAATAGGCAGTTTGATAGAGCAGTTGCTGAATGTGCTGCAGAGGGGAGTTTGTACACACATGTGTATGTACGGGAGGGAGATCCCACTCTCTTTTGGCAGTGCTAAAGGGGATAAAGGCTTACTTTTGTTCCTAAAGAAAGCACATCTGACTGACTGCTTACATGCTACAGCCACGTTGAGCTAAGGGGAAGGATCGAATCCTCARTGATCACTTTTCAGAACAGGGACAAACTTTTACTGTCACTTACTATTACTAATAGGATCACAGGGTATTGCTGAAAAGGACAGCCTCTGAAAGCTGTGACAATGTATCAATCATTTGACGAATTTCATACCCTTATCTCTTACCAACATAACGATAGTAATAATAGACCAAGACCTGGGTTTATAAAAGCAACACTCAGACTGTGTTGCAAAAACTGGTTTGGAAGTTTTACACTATTATAAAATCAGATATGTGCCCAAGACACTGCTGTAAAAAAGATTGTGGTCGTGTTTTCTCCATTTAAATGACCATTTTTCCTTATGCAAATAAGATAAAGAATATTTTATCTTTCAGGGGAAAATATAATGAAAGAGAGATTTAATAACACAGAGAGATAACAATGTAGAATTTGACCATTTTAAAAGAAAAATGGATAAAGAGGAGGTATTGTGAGACAACAAGAAAAGATTCCTGCGTTTCACTGGAATGATGTTAGGAAAGTACTTCTTCAGAAACATGCAGTATCCTGGGGCAAGAGCTGTTTGTGATACATCTGTGATGACAGCAGTTTGTTAGAGACCCAGATTATAGGGAAATGTTCCAGCATGCAGAAGACTTTAAGGCTTTAACAATACGAAAAGGATGGCAATGGCTCGACAGAGCAGAAATCCTAAGGGGAGCCGCAGTCAAGGTTGAAGATATTCAGGGTATGGTCTAAGCAGTTAGTTCACCTYGTATCCCGGAGAGAGAGCACATTTATGTAAACAGATGGTATAAACTCATTGCAGGGGCTCTTTTTTATTACAGCTCCCACTTCAAAGCTGCTCTGCTTAACATCACTGCAAACCTCCGCAGAGCAGCTCAGCATAACACTGCCATTCCCTGTCTGTCAACTCGCTGCAGCCCTGTCTCACGCACACAGCTCATCAACCCACGGCAACACGCATGTTCAGCTCAGCTACTGACACAGCAGTAAATGAGCTTGTTCTCCTCTTCACAGCAACTCCTCGTGCTACCACGCTTTCAGCATTTTACAGCATTGCCATTACTTGCGTGTCTTGTCTTTCAGCCCCTATTGTGCCCCAGACTGCACGTGTCTCTGCTGCTTCCCCTGCAAATGTCACTGCAGCTACCCCGTCTTGGAGCTTAACGGGCCATCTCCACCTACAGCACCACCACTACCACGTGCCTTGTGGCAATGGCTTAGCACCGACTTAGGTCCCCTGGCCTCTGGGGAACCCCCATTTCTTCCCACTGCATGTGCACTGCCACAGTCTGACAACTCACGGTCATCTTCCATCCACCTGATGCTACTGTGGGAAAAGGCAGATTCACTCATATTCTGCAAACCTTTCAACCATATCTTCTTGTCTGAGTCAGAGGTAAAACACACCCTTAAATACAAAATAGGACCTTTTTTAGCTGCTGGGTTTCTACTTCTCTCAGTGATCCATGGAGCTCCTGCCTTTGCTAAGATAGGTTCACTTCCTCCATTATGGCAGCTCTGATGTGTTAACTGGTACTTGTGAATGCTCTGACACCCTGCTCACGCAGCTTCCTGCCTGCATAAAACTGAGAGGAACAGAGTTACAGTAGTTGCACTCCCTGAGTCCACCCAGGATGCAGAGGTATGAAGCTCCATCAAAAGAACTGGGAGACTTTTTCTGTTCTAGAGATTATCATGACTAGAGAATATGTGGACTGGTGATGACACAAGTAGACAGAGAAAGAAGATGAGTACTGCAAGGAAAAAGAGACTTTAACAGTTGGACATTTTGTGTTATTCATCGCTTAATTTAAACTACTAATGAATTTGAGAGAATGAAATCTTGTTCACCTTTTAGCAGAATTGGTCCCCTTTAGTCAAAGCATGAGATCATATACTATGTATCTCTAAAGATCCCCAGAAAGGAAGATAAAATTTGACATGGCATTCTTGAGGTTTTAGACTGAAATAGAAAGGGGAAAAATAGAAAAGAATTCCATGCCACCACACCTAGCCTCCTCCAACGAGTGTCTTTGTACTTCATAAAGAAGCAAACACATAAAAAAAACATGCACACAGGTCCAAGATTTTCAAAGACCCTTTACAAACAGCTTTCTAAAATATTAAGGAGAGGTTCTTTCTTAGGGGGTAAAGGTTTGCTGCATATCTTCAAGAGAATGAGAAGTCATGCTTTGATTCATTCTGGTCTCGACAGTCACATGACTTTGTTTCTTCTTCCTGACCTGGCATTTACAAAAGGAGATCAYAGATGAAATCAGAGAACGTTGCAAATATCACCCAGGCTCATGTAAAAGCGTGATCCCAGTAGATGTGAGATGGAGTAGAACTAATGATTCTGTGATAGGAGTAGCCAAACAAAGTTTCAGTCTAACACACAGATGCTGCAAATCCTGCTTATAGAAAGGAAGCAAAAACTACCAAAGAAAGAATACAATGTAGTGTATCTGTTCATCCTGCTATCCAGCAAGTTGTATGACAGTCCCAGGGAATGCCAGACCTCTCACTATCTTTTCTTAGGGACTTTTAAAACTACCTTTAAGACCATAACAAATACCTACAAAGCTTTCAGTTTAACTCAAGCTGTGATGAATGAACTCAAATATGAAACAAACCAAGACTCATTTTTACGGCTTCTGTAAGGAGGAACATCCAAAAGAAACACTTGGTGAGTTGCTGCTCTCTACTGGGGAAAGGGTGTAAGAAAGACTATCCAACAAGAATCACATGGCACATGCATTACTTAGTTGTATCAATTCCCTGTATTACAAGTTATTCCAGTCTTATCTGTGAGCTGATTTATTAATTTTAAAGTGATTTTGATAGTCACGTCCCGAGTTAAGTCTGCATAAGTAATTTCATACACGATTTCATATGCAGGTGTATACCTCCCTTAAAATTTCAATAGACTAATTTGCCAGAAATTTACGTCTTCTCCCTCCCTCTTCCCAACACACACATCACCATATTATCTCATAGTTCATCTAAAACACATCTTTTCTATTAAGAAATTATCTGATTCCCCTTAGGCTAGCATATTCAGATTTTACCAAATCATCCAAAACCGGACCTGGCATATGTGGCACAGGGTATAATGATTGACACTAAGGCACTGTGATGATGACAAAAGAAGGAATTAGGAAATGAATAGGCTGACGGGGTGAGCCCAATGTGTATGATTACCTTTAGGAACATGCTTGAGCACAGGTTTGAAGAGACTAACAAAAGCCAAAGACAGGGTTACACAATGACAATCTGGTTGCCTAGTTAATGTGCTTTGGCTGRAGCAAGAAACACTTTGTTCTCATTAATGGCCATTGATAGAGCTAAGGGGACAACACAGAGATCAGTGCCCCCAGAAGAGAGAGTCATGAAAGTTATATCTTGCTAAAAGATAGTGTTACTAATCCCCTCTCTCCACACTCTAAGTACTGAATGGGCATTTGGCCTGGGTGAATCACCCTGAGATGAGTCTGAAGCCTGGCAGGACAGAGGTGACAGTGGCCGGAAGGATGAAATCTTTTCAGATGCTCATTTTGGGCTTATGCCCAAAACTGTCCTCATCAAAGCATCTGCCTTCAGACTGTTAGATCACTTCACAGTCCTAGTGGGAGAAACACTCACCGCCAACTGCACTTGACTTGCAGTCATGCCTTACTCTATGGGACATGGGCTTGGCTGTTGTATTTATAAACCTCTTGCCTAGGTTTTACTGTAGTTCCAGGAGACAGAAGCAAAATTTTCCCTATGAAGTAAGTCACAGCTGCTCTTGAGTACAGCACCCATCTCTTCACTCTTCAGAAACACAGGTTAGTGGGAACACATTACCCTCATTCACTGCTCCTTCCACTGACCTACGAAGCATCAAGTACAGTTCAAAGTCTGTTGTCCAGTTCTCAGAGATATGTTGGCTGTGGCTGTCACTAACTGCTGGGCTAATTTCTTCCACAGTGAAGACCTCACACAACTGTAACACTCTAATTTTGATAAGCAGAAGACTTGTGGTCACAAAAAATGAGCTTTCCCTGGGATAACCTGAAGCTATAGACCTGGCCAGCAGATAAAAAGAAGGTGGTGATCATAATACTTTATTCACAGCCAAATACAAAATTTATTCTTTTTTTCTTTTTCTTTTTTGTTTTTCTTTCTTCCCCTCCCTCCCCCCATTTTCCCTTAATAGCTTTCTCAAATACATCAGTACCTCACAAGAGCATAAATGCTTACAAATACACTTTTTTTTTTTTTTAATTCCAGCCTGGAGTTTCAATTTTGCTTTCAACAGCTGGACTGAAACATTTCTTTCTTCAGGAGCCACAAAGGATGATTTTACACCAGTACATGCAGATAAACTTGAGGTGACTCCAACTGCTCTAACCCCAGAATTGGAAGTTGGAGGAGACCAGAGCAGAAATATCTAAGTCATCTCAGATGTCCAAAGAACCTTGCCTTGGAACTGTTGATAAAAACTGGTCAAGAATTTGTGGGAAAGGATCAAAGCACAGACCAATGCAGATGATATTGTGGCAGGCATCTGCTACAGACCACCTGCTCGAGAAGAGGAAGTAGATGAAACCCTCTTCAGGCAGGTAGAAGTCTTGCAGTCACAGGCTCTGATACTCATGATACTCAACCATACCGATATCTGTTGAAACTGCAAAGGTGCTGGATGCAAGCAGTCCAGGTGATTTCTGGAGTGTGTTGAAGACAATTCCATGATGCAGGTGATTCACAAGATGACTAGGGAAGATGCTCTGCAAGACCTACTACTCATGAAAAAGGAAGAACTGGTTGGGGATGTGAAGGTCAAGGGAAGCCTTGGCTGCAGTCATCATAAAATGGTAGAGTTTAAAATCCTGAGAGAAATGAGCAAAAAACCCAGTAGAATCACAGCCCTGGACTTCAGGAGATAAACTTTTGGCTTGTTCAGGGACCTTCTTGTGGGAGAGAAAAAGGCCCAAAGGAGCTTCAGGGAGTTTTCAAGGACTACCTCCTCAAAGCACAACAATAGTACATTCAGATGTGTGGAAATTCAAGCAAACACATGGCAGAAGGCCAGCGTGAATAAACAAGGAACACCTACCTGAGCTCAAACACAAAAAGCAAGTGTAAAGGTGATACTAGTTAGCAGGGATGGGCTAACTAGGAGGAATACAGAGGCACTGCCTGAGCATGCAGGGATGGAGTAAGAAAACCCAAAGCTCAGCTGGAGCTGAAACAAGAAAGGATACGAAGAGCAACAGGAAGGACTTCTATAAACACATTGCCAGCAAAATGAAGGCTAAGACAAAGCTAGCCCACTGCTCAGTAGGCTTGGGGACCTAGTGACAAAAAAAATGGAAAAAGCTGAGATATTCAATACACTTGTAATAGTGTATATTGCTTGTGTTTGCACTGGTAAGATCTGCCTTCAGGTCTCCCAGATCCCTAAATTTACTTACATCAATCTTGGGGAACATAATGTTACCCACAGTACAGTAAGATAGAGTTAGGGAGCATTTTAGCCAGTTGGACATACTTACGTTCATGGGACTAGTTGATATGCATGTGATGGTGCTGAGGGAGCCCTGCAGTGTCACTGTGAGGCTGGTCTGTATCATCTTCAAAAGCTCATGGCAATCAGGGAAAGTTCGTTGTGACTGAGAAGAGGCCAATGTCACACCCATCTTTAAGGAGGGCCAGAGGGAAGATCCAAGGAGCTACAGAAGAGTTAGCTTAACCTCAGTCCCTGGGATGGTTAAGGAGCAAATTCTCCTGGAAGCTGTTTCCAGGCAGGTGAAGGACAAGAAGGGGTTTGGGAGGAGACATTTTCAATTTACCAAGAGTAAATCATGCCTGACCAACCTGATTGCTTTCTACGATGAGATGACTGACTGTGGATAATGGGAGGGCAGTGAATGATATATTCCTTGACTTTTAGAAAGGCCTTTGATTTGGTCTCCCATATTATYCTTATAACCAAACAGATATGATATGAACTGAATAACTGGATGATAGGGTTGGTGAAAAATGAGCAGAACTGTCAGGCTCAAAGCGGGGTGGACAGAAACACAAAATCAAGCTAAGGGCCAGTAACCAGTGCCATCCCTCTTGGTTTGATATTAGGCTCAATACTGTTTAATATCTTCATTAAAAGCCTGGACAGTGGGACAAAGAATACTCTCAGCAAGATGTGAATTATACCAAATGCAGAGTAGCTGATACACTGAAGCGCAGGGCTGCTATTCAAAGCAAACTAGAAAAACTGGAAAAATGGCCTGATAGGGACCTCATGATGCCCAAAAGGCAAATGCAAAGTCTTGTATATGGAGAATAACCATATTGATCCGTGACTGGTACAGTGGGATCTGTGTCTGGGACAGTGACTATGGCAGCAACTCTGCAGAAAAAGACCTGTGAGGTTTGATGGACAACAAGCTGAATATGTGACAGCAGCGTGCCATCACCGAAGGGTCTGCTGCCTGTGGAGGACCCACACCAGAACAGAGGAACAGTGAGAAGCAAAAGGCAGCGGAGGAGAATGGGTAAGAAGCAAGGAGTGGCAGCAGAAAACCATTATGCACTGACTCTAGCCTCCTGTGCCATCCATCGTCTCACCAAAGGGATTGGGAATACCTGACTGTAACACCCAGTGAAAAACAAGTGGAGTTAAGACTAGGAAGGTTGGAGGAGCGGAATAGGACTCAAGTCAAGACTGAGGAAGGGGAAGGAAATATGTATCCCTAAGTGTTTGTTTAATTGTTTATATCTTCTTTTTTCTCAATACCAGAATCAGTAATTAAAAGTTTGTGTTAATTGGCAATAAATTAAAATTCACCAAGTTGAGACTATTTTGTCTCTGACATCTTGTTTCTGTGTACAACTACCTAATGGGAGGATACAGAGAAAACAGGATCAGACAAATCTCAGAAGTGCACAGTGAAAGAATGAGAAACAACAGACACAAGCTAGAATATGGTAGATTCTGGCTCACTAAAAAATCATTATGAGGGAAGCCAAACACTTAAGCAGGTGCCCAGGAAGACTGTGGAACATCTTGAAGATACTCAGAACTCAATTGGACAAACCCCTGAGCAACCCACTCTAGTCAGGCCTGTTTGGAGCAGATGGCTGTCCTAGACATTCTCCAGAGGTACTATCCTATTCTACGAATGCAGGAAAGCCACATGTGCACAAGGCTGTATCCAAGCTAATTACCCTGCTGGGATAGTTCAGCCAAGCATAACTAGCACTGTGTGAACGTGCCAAGAGTACTGCCAGCATTAAGCAAGGAATCCAGCAGAACTGCACAGAACGGTGAGGATTTGACGGTTGGACTTGATGATCTTAGAGGTCTTTTCCAACCTTAATGATTCTATGATTCTATGATTTACCTGCTCAGGACTCCACCACCTCATGGGACTGTGCTCTACTACATAGTGTAAAGGTGCTCTACAAAGCCACACTGAGGGACATCTACAGAGACGTAGAGAAAAAAAAATGGCCTTTATTAAGAACATATCAAAGGAAAAAATAGGCAAGTATTTAACAAAATGCATGTGAATGTTTGTGTGGTTATTTACGTGTGTGTGCTTGCACGTGTGTGTATGCATAAACGTGTATATGATTTTCTTCATTCTGGTATCTTTACATAACTCTGCCAGCAAAACTTTYAAGGATGTATCAGGTCTTATAATAAATGAAGAAGTGACCGGGCACACCTATGAGAAGGCACATAGGCTTAGTGTTAAAGTCTAATATGGCATACAGCCATACCACATCCTCTCCAATGCAAGAGCAAAGTCCAACGCTTCAGCCCAGGAAGGTAGCCAGTCACTTGGCAAAGAAATCAAATTCATAATACCAGCAGATCTAGAGTGGAGATAAGAGCACGACACTCACAGGAGACAGCTGGGGAGTATTCTGGTATATATTCAGGTTTTTTTATGTTGGCCTCTCACTCTAATTAGAACAGGCTTGTGTTGAAGACCTCAGGTGATCTCAGCTCTCCACACACTTCTGCCTGTCAAGAGAGGGAGAGAGACAGAACTGCTGCTTGTGCCTTCTTCTTTCTCCTTGTGTAGAAAGCACCTTTCTTCCACTAAATGCAGTCTGCTGGCTTCATGAAGGGTGAGATTTGAGGACCCTTACAGGCATGACTTGATCCATCCTTGGCTTGGTCAATTAAAATCTTGCTAAAACGCAACACAGAGAGGTAATGATCTCTAAGAGAGCGCCATCCTAATCTTTTCAGGTCAAGCACTGATACTGTAGTCTGATCAGATCCATATGTTTGGGTTGGCTTTTGGGTTGCATTGGCATTGTTCGCCTTGGGGATTGGAGGCGACGGTGGTGGGCCCCGGGGGTGGGCCCCGGGAGGGGGGCTCTGGTGAGATAAGCGAAGAGATACCTCCTTGAAACTAGATAAGAGCTACCAAATAACCCCATTGTTTAGAAAAAGCCCAGCAAATTCCTCTASAGTAGTCTGACTTATTCTGACCTATTCTAATTAGGATAGTAAAAACCCCACCCACAGGCAGGAAAGCCCCCTACCCAACAAAGCCCCTTCCCCACTGAATATGCGCAGTAAAAAGGAAGGACACTGTGACTTTAAGTGGAGACGAGGCATTACAAGAACCAATAGAAGCAAGGACTACTAACTGTAGATGTAAAAAGTACTGATAACTGTTGCTCTGAATGTATAAGATATTTACCATGTGTTAACTGAGGTGTGCTAGCTTTGTGGCATTACCACCTAGCACCCATCTCTGTGGCTCTGTGTGTGAGATTGGCTTATTGCACACCGGGTAACGAACCCCACTTGAGGGACAACAATACTTTGAAAGGAACCTAGTAACAGCTTACAGACCGTGCTGCCATGTAGATACAGCGTTGAGGGAAACCTTGCCTTCTGCCATTCCAAAAGCACCAGCAGAGCAGACTTACAGCACCTGTCCAATCCACAGCCAACTWAGAGCACCTACACTCAGAATGGCAAATTACCTTTGGGAGTTTGGCATAAAGTAAATGTAACAGTCTCCCCATCCTCCTTGTCTTTATCACTGCAGGAAAAACAGTAGCAGCACAGAAGACAAGAGCATCACAGCTCATGGCATTCCTGGCATTTTGATACCGCACACAGGTATGGGTTGTTTGTTTTTTTTTTTCTCCAGTAGGACAGAAGTAGTTGAAAAACAGGCTATGCCTTTTACCGGCTTTGCAAACTTCCTAATGTTTTCATTACCATACACTATAACAAGTATTAGACATTTCTCAGGCAACACCCTAAGCAGGTTTCTGCTTTTCTTCTGGGCTTGGTGAAAAGAAATGATGATTTCTTATCATGCTTCACCCATATGGGGTATGCAGGATGATGGAGAGCTCTAGCTTGAACACATCACATGTTTGTGAATCCCCGTATATGCATACCAGCATGTTATAGGTCTCCTGACATGTAAATCACCTGTGGCCAGATGCAGTTTGGTTACAAGAGAGAAGCAAAATCTGGGGGCAATTTTTTTAGGACCCTGGAAGGAATCTGAGTGCAGATTGGTTATTAACATGGACTGCAAGCTGGGCTAACTAAAGAAATGGTCTTCGTTTAACCCATTTTTTCCAGAGCTTTTATAAAGCGACATTAAAAAAAAAATCATACTATTCCCTAAGTGAGGCATAGCAGTTATAAGAGCAATAGAGGCTAACTAAAAACTACTTTCTAGAAGTGTTTTTGAATTGAAATATGTATCCAATGTGTATGTTAAGTAACTATAGTGCACACACCTGGCTTGTGGGTGGGTGTGTACGTGAATTCCCCCCCTTAGAAATGTATTAGAAGAACACTGTTAAGGTTGTAAGGTCAAGAATTTAACAGATAGAAAATGTCAAAAATGAGGTAGTGCCTGAAGAACTGTAATTGAGCTCCTTTGTGAGATTGAAATGTGATAAATTCTGGAACTGAATGATCCTAGTCCTTTTTTATCTTTCCCTTTTAAAGGACTTCTCTCTCTGGAAGTGCTCGAAGTGCTCCGGCTGGTCTGTACTCATTTACAGCCATTCTCCTCATTCATTTCTCCTCATTCTGTGTGTGGCCTCAGGACATGCTTATTCAAATCCTGCTCTGAAGACAGAAGGCTTAATTCCCCCATGGGATTTCCCACAAGTAGCAAGTGTAAATCATCTGCCTGAGTCCTTCAGTGYCACAGTAAGGGAAGGTGAAGACACGCTTGACTGAGCATCTTGTACTTCTTGCTTGCTCGACAGCACCGTGTCGTCTGTCACGAACAGGAATGATGTTATCCCTGAAAACATCCTTTACTGATGGGAACAAGAAACAGAGAGTTATTAAAATAAAAAGTATTGCTCATGTGACAGCCCAGTTTGAAGGCCCCAATTATTCAGATTTCTTAGCAAAATTATCATACTCTGTACCTAATACCCCGTTTTCTGAGATTTCACTTGCAGCCATGAAGACTCAGAGCTCCTGCAGATCCGAAGCCAGGATGCAAAGCCATCCACTGTGGCACCCAGTGCTGGGCATGATTCAAGGCTGTGCCCTGAAAGACGGTGCTGTTGTAAAGCTCCTCAGATCCATCCATTTCACTGACAGCAGCCAGTGGGAGGCCGTCCTGTGTCTAATATTTGGCAAAGGGGAGCAGAGTCCATGTGTGTGTACTACCATGTATCACACATCACATCTGCTCTAAAATTGCCAAGTGAATAAAAAGGAAATTTCATCATATGGCATTTTACTAACACTTGTGTGAGTCACCTCAGTCTAATCTCAGTTCCTGGAGCTCATGGAGTAGATGACAGCTGCAACAGTTTAGCATTTCTAGYGTGGACCATCGCATTTTGCCAGTAAGCTGCAGAGCTGTGTGCTGGCATGGCTCCTGGGTTCCCTTCCAGCTCTAGCAGGGAGTATGTTGTTGGCTTCAATTCCTCTTGCAACTAGACCTTTTCCACTTGTTGCCTTTAGTTCCTTTTCTTCTTTTCCAGCTACTTGTAACTTCATAATTTGCCTCCAGTCTCTTCCTTATCATGCCTACCCCATTTCTCCTGCTACATCCTCTCCCTCGTCTGACATCTATCCCAATGCTCACCAAATTTACACCTAGCTCTCCTAATTCCTAATCCACAGCTTTCCACTGGGACTGAGRAAATTAGTGAATTCGTGGTTCTGATCCCTGCATCAGAAATTGTTTCTGTGTTTTATAGGAAAGAATCCTTGAATAAAAGCCAGCAACTTCTTAGAAATCACCTGGAACTTAGGCAACATGACATGAGTAGTTACTGCACAAGCTTAGAAGGGGTAGACAAAGCAGTTTAACCATTCAATTCAGATTCACGGACCAGATTAGCATTATGCACAAGGAGGTAAAATCTTGCCCCCTCTGAAATTTCTAACTTTAGTGAGACAGGGATTTTTCGTGTAGTCTCTACTTTTAAGTTACCAAAGGCAAAAATCTGTGTATTAGGAGCCTCTAAATGCCAGACTCCAAGAATTAATCAAACTGTGCTCCTGCCTTCTGTCATTTTCCTTTTCAAATCTGAGGTTCATACATGTTATGCACTCTCACAAGTCGAGAATATATTCTCATTCTATGCTGTGTAGAAATTCCCAATAAATTCTACTCATTTTGGCAAAATTACTTTGAGAGAAAGGCACTATTCATTGCAAATCGGTATACACGCTACCATTATAAAGCACTGGGACAGACCCAGCTCCACAAGAGAAGTTCTTATTCTTAATCATCGTGTCTCTTGGAGTGAGTTTTACTCAACTTTCCTTTTAGAAAGAAGAAGAAAGGTAAATCTAATTGTCTTGAACTTCAAAAATGRCTTTTTTTAAGTCCTTAAGTCATAACTCCCCACTTTTATTGCATATGCAATATATTTATACCCAGTTATTCTGGGGTTACATTACTTTCTGGCCCAAGATAATGAATGCCTTCAATTCATACCAGCTTCCAGGTTCAGGCTTATGAACAGAACCTATGCCAAGAGTTAACTATAATAAAAATAATGAGATTTTGACATTGGAAAAAATAAACTGCAGGTATCTGATACCTGAGGTCTGATCCTGTACTTACTAACATCTATCTAAAACAAAGGAGTTCACTGAAATCAAAGGAGTGATACCAGCAGGAGACCGAGATTCAGTCTTGATCCTGCACTGATTTGTTACTTCAGTAGGCATAGGATGGTTCGAAATAAGGAAGCCAGGCACAACAGTTGTCCTTCAAAACGTTCTCTTTGGCTGCTGTTCCCACCCCCAAGCCATTAAATGCCAGAACTACTGTTAAATGTCTGACCTCAGAATAGTTCCCAGAACAACCAGCACATTGACCAAAGACCCCAGAAGGGCAGAAGTAGACCATTGGAAATCTTTTCCTCTGTTTTGCAGTTCGATCCATGACTTGGGCTGCAGCCAAGTGCTCCTTCCACACAATCCCAACTGAATTCCCTTTTAGAAAATCCTTTTCGAAAAGAAAAGCCACAAAACCTGTTTCTCCCCATAGGCACACACAAAATCTTAAACAAGATTCTTTGTTTCCAGATGAAAGGTGTGGCTCTTTTGGCAGAAGCAATGGCTGTTTACAGGGRCAGTTTGATTCCAAAAGGTACTTTAACACCCCTTGTACCCAACAGCATGGCAGAATCTTATTCAAGACTCGATTTCCGGAACTTGAGCTCTGCCCTCCGGGCATATTGGGGTAGCACTTTGCATTTACAAGCAGTCAGATCTGGAAGCCAACCCAAAAAAATTCTTCTCTTACTCTCACGCGCACACACACACACTTCATTGTATCCCCAACACTTACTTTGCCTAACCTTACAATGACCCAGATTTCCACTGTGCTTCCAAAATTTGTTTTCCTCAGTCTATCTCTATATCTACTGACAATTTTTTAGCACTCTCTTCTCCCACTCAAAACAGAACTTAAAGCGAAGTTTATCTGCTTCCAAGACATTTTTTCTTCTGCCTCATAAGGTTTCTAACAACAAGAAGCTCAGTGTTCGTTGTTATTACCTCGGCAGAGACCCTGCTGAGAGAGTTGCTGCCCTCAAAAATCTACTCAATAACATGGTCTCTGAGGGTTACATGTTGTCATATTTGCCAAGAATGCACACAAAAATAATCAAACATGCATCACAAAGAGAGAATTTACTTAGTATTGTCAGAAGTCCTCAGAGTTAATAGTCTGAAGTGGTTTGGAAACCTGATAACCTGAAGTTCTGAAGACCTTTTTCCTGCTTCTTGGTAGAAACAAGTGTGACTTGTTGGCTACGTGTAGAACTGCATGCCAGCTGAACACAATTGCCATGAGAGCTAGAAAATCATTTGACAGGTGGATGGGCCTCATGCACATGAGAACTAATGGTGTAGATGAAAAGTTAGTGTTCTTGAAGGTAAGAACTGAGCTCAAGTTTTGTATAGCCCAACCATGTATACACCACCTTTGCCAGTGTCACCTTTGATGTCACATAGGGCCTTCATCTAGAAAGTAAGGAATTCAGTATAATTCCCTTCTACATCTGAGGAGGCTTAAAACCCTATCCCACCATTTAAAAAGTGGATCACCAATGGTTAACCAGGGAAAGTGGAAAAAGTGAGGTAAAGAGCACTCTTCATTTCACCCACTGACTCGCTCTGGAAAAAAAAAATAATTCAAGACTCATTGCCTTGAAAGCAACTTCACTCCATGGCATTCTGCTTAATCATGACCATTCTTCCCCAACATCTAGCTAGGTGTGTTTTCCACCAAGGCAATTGCATTCCACTGTCAAATCACACCAGGGAAAGTTTCCACATAATTGCTTCAAAACAACAAGAGGAAAACCTGGATTTTCACACTTCACTGTTCATTAATACAGTTAATTATCTAACAGAATACAAATATTTGACTTATCACAAAGACAGGGCACAAAATCAAAATAAAGCGTTAACTTTCCAATATGCACTAGGAAAGAGCTCATGTATGTGCAAATGTGCTTTTGTGTATCTTTTATTTGTGCTTTAACACCTGGAGAAGAAACCCTGCAAAGGGCCTATTTGCATATCAAAGGCCACTGAGGTGAAACCTGTAGAAGTCGTGGTTGGGATAGTTCTGTCTTTGCCACAAAAGACAGACAGGCAAAATCTCTGGGATGCTATCTATGTAAACTGATCCAGGCCTGATCCTCCTCTACATGAACACTCAATCTGGCAACATGAAGGAACTTAAAAATAAGTGTAAATGACAATCTGGTTTCACTTCCAGGACAGTACAAATGGGAAAAGAGGGTCTTAGCATGAATGTGACCCAAGCCCTATGTGAATGGAGTTGGTTGTTTCACAACTGTTTGCAAATGCATGTTTACACGGCTCTCTGCAGGCAGCTGAGGGGGTTTGCCAAGAGCTGGACATGCCCCTACAGGGCTTTAGCAGGGACTTTACCAGATTTCTTGACTTTGCTCCAGTCTGAGACTCAGCAGCTCTGTTGTGTCTGAACTTCCATTACGCTTAACTAAAGAAAAAGGTCCCGCTTTTTTAAGAACTTTTTGTTTCTGAAAACAACATTTTAACCTTCCTGGAGACTTCTTAGTTGGTTTTCTACAAARTGCCCATCACAAGGACCTGTGTTCTCCAGTCACACTGGTGGCGATAATTAGCCATCAGGCCCCAGTGGGAATCCCCACATTTAACTTATAAACACCCCCCTGGCACCCCTCCTCCCCTTCCCATAAGCTTCCCTGTGCCAACCATACACAGCATTTCTACTTCTGCTCTGACAGCTATCACACACTCTGGTGTGCAAGGATCAAATGCAACCCCCTCAGAAGCACTGAAGGAGTGCAATGTTTCTGATCCCAGGTTTCTGAGTTTGGGGGTGTGAACAACTTCTCCTCTCCTGCTGCAGCAGTCGGGCTCCTCTGAGCTGGTCCGCTGGGCAGCTCGGACACTCCAGCCCCCTCCTCGCTGCTTAATCAAACCACGAACGCCCTGTCAGCGGGTGCATTCATTACCTTAATCTGCAACATGTGTGGGAGGGCAGATTCCACACTCTGTAGTCACTACACCTCTGCTCAGGCCTGATTTAGAAAGCTTTCAAGYGCAGTCCGCTCAGATCCTTTCTTGGTTGTCCTCTTCCATCTGCCAGCAGCAGAGCAGTAACATTTCTGGGTTGGCTTAGAGCAGCATCTCATTGCCCGAGCGCACCCTGGTGGGTTCACACAGCTAAATTCACCGCCAAAAGCACTCAGTGGCCCAAGCCCTGAAATCCCGTTGTTTCCCAAGAGCTTGCCTAAGCCTTGCCTGAACAAGAACCGCAGGGCGGCCAAGGGAAGGAGCAGGGGTGAGGGGCTTAGCATTAAAAGGGATGGGCATGACAACAAGCTTTCAGAGATCATGTTTCCTCCAGACTGACCTGAAAGTACTTCGCTCACTACAGTTTGGATTAGGTGGTATTAAGAATTACTCAACAGACATAAGCCAGAGACAGTCCCAGGGCTCCCTTCAGGCCGGCTGCAATAGGTGCGGCTGCTGAGCAGTAGGTATCTTGCCTAATGGGATAATGATACATAGCTCCTACATTATCTACACAGGCTCCCCAATAATCAAATGATAGTTGGGATCCATCAGCCTCCTCCATTCACTTAAAACTCTACCCCAACCTTACTTTAAAAGGAAAAGAAGGAGAAGGGGCATGACGGGATTTCCACGAGGGAGATTTAAGCATTTGACTCCAGGTGGTTGTGATCCCCGCCCTGTGACTCTCTGAAAAGGATTTAAGACAGTCCCATCTCCTGCTCTTACCCACCACCTGTGCATTTCCTGCTGTACGCTGTAGGGTGCTGTCGTTCCCTGTCCTAACATCTGGACTCTTGTAAATTTTGCTTGTTACAAGGACTCTTTACTTTTTTCAAGGATCTGGCACCCAGTTTGGGAGAAGGAGCAGGTACCTGCAGCCACGTGAGGATCTGCTGCCAAAGAGTTCTGTATTAGCACACTCACCCTTATGCCTCACTCCATGGCAAGGGTTTGCTGGGTGAATACGGAAAACGTCCTCTTACATGTGCTTCCCTAGATGATAGCATATTAGTATAGCAGCAACCCTAGTTTAGCTTTTACTTCAGAGTATCCAGAAAGAAGCCACTTCACCCACTGGGTGCCCTCAGCTTCATAGGTACACACAAAAAGTGCATACCTCTGGGCCCATACACATACACATGCAGAGACACCAGAGTCATTATGTCCTGTGTCTGGAAGAACCATCTTGAAATTATCACTATTAATGATGATGGGTAGTCAAAAGAGAAAGGCCCAGAGCCTCCCTCCTTGCCTTTTTTATATTTCTGTGTGCAGGAATTCCTGATTTGTATGAAGGCAAGAACAATATCCTTTCAAAAATGCCCATTAAAAATAAAATCTTACTCAAAAATCCATAAAAGAGTATTTCAAAACAGCTTTGACTCATTTGGGAAACACCTAGTGTTTTGATTTSAAAGTGTTTGATAGAATCAGTCAAATCACACTTCATAATACTGATTTTTCTTCAGTAATATGCTCTACAGATCCCAAATTAAGTTACTTTTTCTTTTTCCCGGACTCCAATTCAGCAAACTATTTACTGTTTGATTTCAGGTGGACTAAATCTCCTTTGTTCTAATGCATCAGTTTAAAATAACCCTAAGCATCATGCCCACAAACATGCCTTTAAAGTGTACCCTTGTTCTGCAACCCCTGTTTACTTTCTTTCACAGGCATCTCTTGGGTCACAGAAATCTTTTATTCCAGTACGTTTTCTGAGAAGGCTGAACATTTGCATAGTTATTTGAATAGATGGAGAACAAAATCTCCTTTAGAAAATTGCACAGCACAAGCAAAACTACTTTTTTTTTTTACTGCTTATTTTATTATACCATGTAACTCAGAACAGCACAAAGAGGGATTAATGTAAGAGAGTCATAGAAAAGAAACCCAAAATACAGGGCCAGATTTGGTACT
Source organism: Phoebastria nigripes (assembly GCA_035582835.1). Classification (NCBI taxonomy): domain Eukaryota; kingdom Metazoa; phylum Chordata; class Aves; order Procellariiformes; family Diomedeidae; genus Phoebastria; species Phoebastria nigripes. The sequence continues at coordinate 899,041 of JAYKAV010002508.1, read as the reverse complement.
GATGCTAACTAAGTATAGAGCCACTGATAACTGAAGAGCTTCTTAATAATTGAAGATGGAGAAAAATCCCCTCTAAGTGATGTAGAAACATGAAAGGAGGAAAGAAAAATAATTAGGAAGTGGAAATAAAAACCGAAGTCAAATAAACTAGTCAACTGAAAAGTGTGAGTGAATCTTTAGGATTATGAAGCAATCTTTATTGAATTATTTGCCATTTACTTTGCAACCTCACAGCAAGCAATCTTTACCAACCTAAATGGAGCTATATCAATTGTTTGCATCTACCATAAGGTTGAGCTGGAAGCCAGCAACCCCTGCCCTACTGTCGTGGTTTAACCCCAGCCGGCAACGAAGCACCACACAGCTGCTCACTCACTCCCCCCACAATGGGATGGGGGAGAGAACTGGAAGAGTAAAAGTGAGAAAACTCATGGGTTGAGATAAAGACAGTTTAATAGGTAAAGCAAAAGCCACACACACAAGCAAAGCAAAATAAGGAATTCATTCASTACTTCCCATCGGCAGGCAGGTGTTCAGCCATCTCCAGGAAAGCAGGGCTCCATCACACGTAATGGTTACTTGGGAAGACAAATGCCATCACTCCCAACGTCCGCCCTTCCTTCTTCTTCTCCCAGCTTTATATATGCTGAGCATGATGTCATACAGTGTGGAATATCCCTTTGGTCAGTTGGGGTCAGCTGTCCCAGCTGTGTCCCCTCCCAACTCCTTGTGCACCCCCAGCCTCCTCGCTGGTGGGGTGGTGTGAGAAGCAGAAAAGGCCTTGACTCTGTGTAAGCACTGCTCAGCAATAACTAAAACATCCCTGTATTATCAACCCTGTTTTCAGCATAAATCCAAAACACAGTCCCATATTAGCTACTATGAAGAAAATTAACTCTATCCCAGCCAAAACTAGCACACCTACACATTACAAAGAAGCAGTACTTGACTGCCTGATATGTTCTCTTCTACATCACTATCTGATAGGTCCTCTTCTTGGTTTATAAAACCAGATTTAGCTTACTGAGAATGAGAGTAGAGAGGACCGAAGTGAAACCCACAGAAAATTATTTATATATAGCACACTTTGGTTTTATCTTGGCATTTTTATAACATGTGAGAAAGAAACCTCTTTCTATGTTTATAAAACCTATTGTAGCATGTATTTTGAAAGAACGGAAGTAGGATAGCTGTACTTGAAATAAATTAAGTTAAAGTATATTTTCTGAAGAGATCAGAAGCTTTGTGGGGGGAAACAAAAGGATTTTTCAATTAGTATTGAGTGGGTGAACACAGAACAATGAATGAGTAGTTGAGTTGGTTTTTTTATTGAAGACTTCTGCAGTAACACTCTTCATGTCATTTTATGAGACATATGTAATGTATATTATATATATAAGTAAAAATGTCATGTTTTGTATAATATGTATATATTTACATATACACACATACATTCAGAAGCATAGACACACAGATACACACTCTGTATTTTACTCCTGGCTAATTTCAGGCAGTGAAAATAGCACGGTTTTCTAAAACCTCTCCACATTTTTAGGCCAAGTTCATTCCCAAAGCTGATCCACCAAAACACTACAAGGAAATCAATTTTGTGTGAGAGATATGACTGTCTTATCGTACACACTGACAAGATTGCTGTGCTAATTCTTCAACCCTAAAATCAAGTGTCACGGGCATGAAAACAAAAGCCAGTTATAGCAAGAGTTCCTTTGGCTAGTGTTAAAAGCAACCAGTATAAAACTGCAACTTGAAAAGCTTTTAAACCACCTTTCTGAAGTAGAGTGTATATCAACTGACTCATTTTATTAAGTGCATCCCAGTTCACGCCAGATGCAACAAGACGAGCAGCTGGTCATGCAGTTCTAAAGTCTAAGCTAGAAACACTCCTTTCTTCCTACTCAAAATCATTAAGTTAAAAGAGAAAATGAAAATAATCCATCAACAAAGGCAACCAGCAAGATAAAAGCCAGAACAGACTAAACAGTTCTGAATACGACCTAGTTTAGATTAAAGGCCAATGAAATATGGAACCCAGCCCCATATAGATTTACCTGGCTTAGCTTGTGAAATGTCAGTGTAATAGACCATTGTTGGAAAGATAAGCAGGGCTATGGTCTGAAGAGGAACCCTTAACAATGAGAACCTTGTTAGAAAAGTTTTCTATTCTATACATATTTATAAGCTGCCATTTACTTCATTTATTAACAAAATCTTGTCCTGGATTCTTGTCTATGTGGTAAGAGCCTTGTCAGTTTATTCTGTTCTATTTAGTCTGTATTTTAAACTACACTTTGAGCAAAATAAATCTAAACATATCTTGGTTTTTTAACTGAAAAAAGCTTCACCCAAGTTCCCAGCTAACTCTTGTTGCCAGGTACAATGAGGCATAGAAAATGAATGCAGTGGACATTTCCAGATGGTGAATCAGTTTTTTAGTGATAGCCATCAGTGAACTCTCCATAGTACTTCAAAGCCTGTATGGAAAGCACTGGGTGTTTGTGTCAGGGAGAATAGATATTAGATCTCATTATTCCTAGTAAAACCACTGGAGAAGCATAAAGGGTGCACTGTGAGTAGCCCTAAATAAAGGCAGAAAATCTCTTCTTACGACAACAAATTCGTATTCAGTCTATGCAGTAGGATATCAAGTGACCTGGGTAAACTATTGTGTCTGTTCCCCAAAAACATACATTTCTTTTACACTTTTGTTGAGGAATTGCTTGGAGGAGGCAGGTGTGTTCCCCATGTAGCATATATTATGGCTTTGAAAACAAAGGACCTTTCTGCAGGATGATGAAGCCCAAACTATGAATTGCTTGCCTAGCCATTTAAAGCAAATAAAAATAGCAAAGAGATTTATTACAACATCTACTGTAAAGTACTACAACAGAAGAGAAGCCAAGATAGACATTACCCATATAAAGGCATGTCATCTAACAGGAGAATTGTGTTTAAGAGGGAGAATTACTTTAACTGATTAAAAGTATTATTCTGCCCTGAAATGAGACCTATGGAAGGACACTGGTTCCTTTGCAATGTAGTTGCATCTGAAAACACACTGGGGTCAAAATAAGTGCGTTTTCTGTTAGTTCATAAACCTGTAAATCCAACACAGGCAAGGGCACCAACACACCTGCTTCTGCTCCAGCTCCAACCGACGGATCAGAGATCTCTTAAGGTCTCAAAACAGGGCTTACATGAGTTTTAACAGGTGCATATGGCTTTTTCTGGTCCTTTGGATGGGGGTGTGTTTCATCAAGAAAACGGTATATGTGAGCAGGTTTCTATTCCTGCTCATACCTGAACAACAATACTCTTTTCAGTTCTAGCTGCTTACTCTTGTACAACTCCCATCACAGCTACTATGAGTAAGCAGCTACTATGAACAGTGAAATCTGGGATACAGAAACATTAACACAATCAATAAAGTGGGAGACAGGAGACAAAGAGAAGTCTGGCACATTTTTTTATTTTGTTTATTCATTTTTTACAATCCAGGTTGAGTCCTTGGAGGTGATAGCGAAACACTGTTTTGTTGACATCTCATAGTCTTTTCCCTTGAAAACACTATCTGCTTGATGCAAAAATGCAGATAGTAATAGAATAATCAGCATGCACATGGCATAATCAGTATGCATCAGGCATTATTTGTATTTCTGTAGTAAGTCAGATATTATGTGTAGCTGCCCACATTTGCTCTCCATAATGCTTACACTAATGTTGCTCAGGTCATGGATAGCATTAATGTCATTAGATGATCACTTTCTCCACTTTTCCGTATCTTCTAGATTTGCTCATAGCATTTTGCACACCTTTAGCTTCTAGAAGTCCTTGCTACTAGTTGTTATTTACATCAAGGTCTGAACTTCCAAAAGCATCCTACAGTTTTTGATGGACATCAGAAGGAACTTTTTTTTTTTTTATTAATGGACATTTTTAAAAATTTTGGCCTCATTATAGAGATGGTGTATACAGCATTGTTGTCTGAGGATTTTCAGACATTACCATTAACATCTGGCACAGCCACAAAAGTAATCTTCTGTTCTACATACATGCCTTTCTCTGGAACTTCACCAGTGACAGGGTTCAGTGACGTCCTCATCATTCCTGCTAATAAAATCTTGCTCAAAGAAAACAGAAGTTAGACAAATTAATAGTAGGTTGGTTAGCTTAACTTTATCTATTTCCATACAATCTGATTAAGTACAATTACTGTGTCCTATGAGCTTTAGGTGACAAAGCCTTTAGGTACTGATAAAATGTTTCATTACATCAACTTTCATAGCTGGAAGCAGTTGAACAATTTTCGGGTATATAAGCCTGAAAAGCCTGTTCATGTTTACAAGCCAGACCACTTAAGATAGCATATTTAACATTTCCAACTATGCTACATCTTCAGTCATGATCTATACCATATACTAATGCATGATTCATACCATGTCTCAATACAGTAGAAATATGATACAGGCTATCACTGCATGCTGCTGCACTCCACTTTTTTAATAATAGTACTGAGAGCAGGTTTATTTAAATCAAGACCATTTAAATCAGTGACTTAAGTCAATAACTTCAATCATATTTATGTAAATAACTGATTAGATTTTATTTTATTTTTTAACATAACCTTTATCAAATGTGACAGCCTTGGTAAAAATCTGCTCAGATCTCGATTTCCTTATTTTCCCAGTATGAAAACTCAAAATCTGAAAACTTCAAAATCTTGAAAGCTGGTTAACAACATTAAAAAATATTTACAGGTAACAAGTACTATATTTTTTTGAAAATATAATACTTTGAAATGTCAAGAAAACAGCAACAGCCTTGTAAAAATCTAGTAACTGTAATTACCATTTTTGGCCTCTCTCAGGCAAGAAAAATTAAGGATTTTTTTTTTTTTTTTTTTAACCACACAGTAGTCCCTGGACATAACCATACAACACAACATCTTCTGCCTCTTCTTTGACACTTCTTGTAGTTATCCAGTCCCATGTTTTATTAGCTCCTTCTAAGTACCTGGGGTTGGAAAGCTTACGCCCTCAGCTCCAATCTCTACTTCCAGAGCTAACGTGCCCTTTTTTCTTTCTTAGCAGGAAGAAAGAAGCCCAGAGGTTTTCAGGAGCAGCAGTTGGAAGTCTCTTTTCTCACTCTGGCTGCTCTTACCAGCAAGTGGTTTCCCAGTCAGGGCTAACATGACAGGAATAATCTGCAAAGAGGACATGTCGTATTAAAGTTACGGCCACCCACTTTGCTCCCTTACTCTATCTGGCTTCCCACACATCTTGCCTGTCAATCCTTTATTGTGCTAACAGGAATAAATAAGAAGCAAACATGAAGTGGCAGACATAGCATTTCCCTCTCACCATAGGAGTCATAAAAATTGAATTTTCAGAGGTGGAACCAAGAGAAGATCCCCATTATTAAGTTTGTAATTGATTTTTACAGGAACTGCAATGGGAGGCCGAAATTCACCTTTCCCTTAAAAGCCTACAATAGGTTTGTCCCGAGGCACTGCTCACCTTTTGTGGTTCTTTTATGAGGTGCAAAAGGACATTTTTCTGCTGCTTTTGGTTTCCCTGGTTACTTAAGCAAGTTACTTCTTGAGTTTAAGTTTTTATGGTTCGTGGCATCACATTACACAAACACGAGCTATTATTGATGCGCCACAGCCTTATGCCTCTGAGAACAGTAAGTAGAAAGAAAAAACCCTTTTGATGTAGCAGTTGCTGAAAATTCCTCCTGAGGTCACTCATCTGAAGAACAGCTCTCCATTTACAGCAAAGAAAGACTTGTCAAGGGATATTTTTAATGCCTTGGATGGTTTCTATGTAAATATTAATTGGTGGATCCTACACAAGCAAGTGCAGCACTAACTTTTCACTTGCTAATATTGAGTAATCCAGTGTGTCAGCACCAGTTGCAGAGACTTCTAGAAATCTGCACACGCTGGGTTCAGTACTGTTTTTCCCCCCTATATCACAGCAACATTGCGGGCTTCCAACAATTTTCACAATGAAGCTATGAAAAGTAGAACTTGTAGCAGGCATCCACATCTGGATTTTCTCAAAGTAATTGCATGTAAATGGGCCAGGGAGAGAGTATTTAACTACAAAGCAGCATACCATATTTCAGAGGTRAGAGTAAGCATTCAGCTTAGGTACTTGAAGCAAGCATGCAATAATCAGCAGCAGTCTGCTTACCTCCAGCTTTAGCTTTAAAGGGAAGGATTTAAGGAGTATGCCTAGTCTTCTGTACACTAGCACAATGCATATGTGTGTATAAATATGCATATATATATACACACCCACGCACATATAGAAGTTCATTAGACTGTGAAGCCTGCATGAGCAACCAGCCCAGCAAAACTGACATCCCACTTTCAAAGTAGTGTAAGTGTGTAGGAAAAATGTATTTTACATTTTTACATTTTACAGTAGCTGTATGCTCTCAGATGTAAAACTCAAGGGTTGAAATATCAAATCTGAATACCAGGGATGGCAAATAGCAAGGGCCTGTTAGGTTGACCTTGCAAAAAGAGATATTGAGGTGGGAGGCAGGTGACAGAGGACTTCTGTATCCATGATGGGGTGGCACCTCTTCACTGTTTCTGGCTTTAAGGGCTGAGATGTGAAGGACTGTGGGTGGGTTCAGAACACACGACCTCATGGCAACGGCAGTAAGAGCAGCTTTAATGAGAGAAATATTAAGTGCCTTTGACACCTATTAGTGAAATTATGATAAAAATAGTATTATGTCATGCGAATCTGTAGAGAACAATATTATTTATTGTTGAATTATTGACAGTTGAAGCAACCAATGAACTGTTTCATTTCAGCTGTTTGGTTCATTTCAACTGTGATGATTAAAATAGACAAAAATATAATTGTTAATACTGTGCATTAGACATCCTTTCAAGCCACAAATGTACACCCCTATTTCTAACATTTCCAAAGGGGTAGAACTGAGATTACGGATTTAGGTGCCTGCCTTTAGATGGCGAATTTTGGAAATGATAAAAGGCTCTCCCAAGGTCACACGAGTAATTTTTGGTGGAGCTCAGATTAGACCCAGGATGATTTGATATCTTATAGTGCCTCACTTCAGTAACTGTTTTACTGGGGTCACAATGTAAAAAAACCAATTGTTTTTCAGGTTTTTTTGGGKKTTTTTTTGTCTGTTGTAATAATATGGAGCTACTCTGCCTTCTGTCAGGAGAGAAGATTGTTGCTACTTAAAAATTGATAATGAAAGAGGAATGGGTCTTTAAGAAGTCAAAAAGGACTTCCTCAAACAGATTTCACATTCAAACAAGATAAATTAGTTAATAATTTTATTCTGAACATAGCTTATCCTTCTAACCTGTTCTCCTGAGAGAAGAGCTTCACCAGATTGCCAAATCACGGCATATAAGTATGTATATCAGATCCGAATAATACCTCCAGTTCAAAAACAGAGATACACATTTTCTTTCCTTGAGCATTTAATGCATTTTTCCTAAATAAAAAACATCCTCTTAATATACTGTAAGACTAACTTGTTTGGGATTTGTTGGGGTTTATTTTTTTTTTATTTTGAAGGCTACTAATACATGCCYGACCTCAAAAGAATATTTTCTTTAATTAGAAAATGCTCCTAGATGGAGATGTCAAGCCCTAGTTTCAAATAAGGAATGTCTAGTTAAACAACCCAAAGAAGAAAATCTCTTAATCCTTACCTTTAATCATATCAGATATTTTACGTAACCAAATATGTGCTTAAACCAAATTGCTGTCCAATTCAAGGAATACCAAATAATTTACTTGAACTGAACCTATAAAGAACAGTCTGACTGCCATGTTTTAGCCTGAGGAGTCCTTACTATGAAGAAAAGCAGTACATGCATACAGGCACAAAAAATGCTTTCACATCTTCCAGTAAATCCCAAAATAARCTGATAAAAAAATAAATACGATGCACTGGGAATTCATGAGATAACYGACACACATGATTTAATGTCCTGCCATAGCCAGCATAAAGGGTCCTAAATTTTCTGACTAGTTTGGACTTTCCAACCTCACTGTGGTTTATTCGCTGATAAGAGATGCTACTCTGGCTGTAATAAGGACAAGCAACTTTAAGTTGAGAATCAGTGGGTCAATGACAAAGAACATTCTGTGCTTCGAGGCTTTTACGGCCAAATGGGAGCTCTGGTTTAAGAGCAGAAATGTTCTACAAGCAGTGTCTGCTATCTCATAAAACTTGAAATCTTTGGGTAGGATAAGACAATTTCTTCCCAGAATCCCACAAGAGATTCCGAGACCTAGATGTGAGGACAGGTTGTGGTAGGTGACTTAGAAAAAACATTGCTATTAATAATATAGTATAATAAATAGTTTTGCAAGGAAAGGTGTACAGTTACATGGAAACAGAGAACAGCTGAATAGTATTAAATCAACAAGCCAGCCTCGTGACTCCACCGGTCCTAATATTTGTGAACTTGCATATCCTGGAGAAAACCTAGCATGTTCTTCCCTTGCCTTGCCTGGATTTGGGGCCCAGGCACCACCCCCATCCCTACCCTATTCACTTCCACCCCCTCAGCGTAAGGCTAGAGTGGCAGAAATGCATTTCACTGACAGGCAGGGCAAGGATCATGTTCCTTTTCACCCTCAGATTGCACCATGACCTCCGAGGGCTTATTTAGATCTGTCCTTGGCTGTTCTCAGCTTCAACAGAAGCTGCTCTGGCCCTTTATAGACCTTAAAGCCTGCTTTTTACACAAAAATAATAGCTTACACACTATTCTAAAAATAGCTAAGAGACTACAGACAAATTAATGGCAAATATCTGCTTGAGAAGAAACAAGAACAATCAAACCCAGTATTTTTCCTTTTAGCAGCAACATGCATTTTAGTAGTACAACTAAATAGCAGTAGTAGATACTTTAAATATCTCTCTGACTGGGACAAGGCTTCAAATATGCTTTCCCTGACAACTTAATTCAGATTAATTAATTCATGTCCATATCTTAATTTGCCTCAAGTTTGAATGACTTCACATTAAAGTCACACACAAGTGAGTATAATTGACTGTGTCCACACTTACACTACTATCAATTATGTCATCGCTGGGACTTGGGAGCTCAAATCCATGGTCCTCGGGGCTACACAGACCTGAGCCTCTCTCAGAGCCTTTCCTGGGGACTTAAGGGAAGATCCTCCTACCCCTTCAAGTCCAGAGGGGAAAGGAGAGAGTGGTTTAACCTGTGTCATCCTTGCAAAGCAGCCAGCTCACTAGATCAAGCAATAGTAGTGCTTGGCTTCTACCTTTTACCTCAGGCTACATGAGAAACTCCACATACAGAAAAAACATAACCACACTCATATGAGTGGTTTAAATGCATGAACAGCAACTGGGTTAAAGAAAAATCTGGACAAGAGTTTTTTCATAGCACGCTGAGGAATAATTAGCTTGTCATGGTCACTAAGCAACATAAGCATTGGCATCCTCAGGATGTTTCTTTAAACATGATCTAATGCATTTTCCATTGGAGCTGTTTGCTAAAATTCAAGGCAGATAGGTGAATTGAATATGTCAGCTCAACAGGGGTTTGAGAAACCTCAGATGAAATATGTAGATAGTTGCTTCTCAAAATTCCTGAAGGTCCAGCTCTGTGTCCCTTCTCTGCCACTAGCATTTTGTTGCACGTGAACCCCCTTGGGTTATAGTCAGTATGTTTCAAAGTTTTATTGATGCCTATACATAAAGAACTGCATCATGAATTAAAACAACTATTGCATGGAAAACAGAAAATACCCACTATGAATAAACAGTAACTTTGATGCCCCTTCATCCTGGATCATAGGGTAAAGTAATTCATAGATTTATTTCTTAAAAGTGTACTAAAAGTCACTTTAGAAGAGAGGAAAAGCACAATTAGTTAACAAATAGATTCTCCAAAGCACAAAGTGAATTTAAATGCCCATCTCTCCATAACTTGGCATCATTGAAATGTCTCACTAGTGGAGTGCACATGAATGCATTGTGATGGTTCCTGTGGACATTATTTCACTTAAACTGTCCAGAAAGATTTTCAGGATTTACTTTCTTAAATATACATTGGAAGAAGGGGTTTTTTGTGCTCCCCTCCCCCCTTTAAATAGTTATCATTTCTTTTACTGTAATTCAAACACGTAGCATCTGAAAACAAGTCCAAAGTTCATCAGTGAGACACCGTCACTCCCTTACTTTTGCTAGATTTGTTTGGATTCACTAGTGAGGCACTGTCTAGTCAGGAAACTGCAGATACCAATTAAATCAGTTTAAAAACTGATACAGCAAAAGCTTAGACTTGCATTTAAGTAGGAAGCAGCTGCACTGGGTCACGATGTTATTGACCTTTGTTATTCTTTAACACTGTTCTGGGGAAGTCACYGCTTTCTCAATAGTGTCTGTGGAACGGCATGTGGGAGCATTTCTCAGATGCTTCAGTGCAAGGTCTAGTAGTTTAACTTGCCCTACAAGATGCACACAAAGAGGCAGAATTTCCCTGCAGTGTCTAAGGAGAGGTCATGCATTCTGGCCATTGCATGTGGTGGGGAAATCCTTCACGGACAGGGCAACAGCATTGTAAAACACTGCAGCTGCCTATGAAATAATCATATAGTTAAGCCTTAAAAAAAAAAAAAAAAAAAAAAACACAAAAAACACCCAACCAACAAAAAACCAAGCAAAACCACCCCCCAAAAAAAGCCAAAGCCTATGAAGCCTTATTTCAGCAATTTGAAGGTGCGACCTTAAAATAAATCATTGCTAACTTCAGATAAAATAGAACAAATTACCATTAAACTTGGACAGCATGAAATTAGCATTATTTAATCACATTGGTCTTGAGATTGTTTCACCAGTTCCGTTTAAATCAGCGTCACACAGACAAGGTCCAAAGTGCTGTAAATTTACAGGGGAAAAAAAAAAAAAAAGCATGTTTGTCATAAAGAGCATATTGTTGGGCTTCATCTGCACATAATCTTGTACCAGGTGAACCGAAAGTGTATTTTAAAATTAATTTTATGAGCTGTGGTATATTAATTTTGTTAACTGTGGTATTGTATCCATAAATCTATGACCTGCATCTCATTTATTCTAATGCTTTTTTGCACTACTTTGGCAATAAAAAGCAGTCTTGAAACAGGAAGCAAGCATAATTGAAGTCAGTGGAATACCTCATATGCTTACAGCACCTTTGAGGGCTGGATAGAAGCGCAAAGTGACATAGACCAGAGCACCGCTGTGCTACACACTATGTACATATACATGGTCCTGGCCGGGTGGAGCTTAAAGGAAAGAAACAGAAGATGGCTAGAGCTGAAACAGGGAGCACCAGGAAATAGTACCAGATGAGAAATTGTTCTCTCTGCTCAATCCAGCTAAGTAACAAATAAAGGGGATAGAGGAAGAGAGAAATGTGACAAAGCATAACATATGGCATGTAACTCCTTCCACATTTGAAGGACAGGCCAGAGGAACCACATGCTCAGCTCTGCTCAAAATTGCACAGCTCAAGCGTCTTTAAGTAAGCTTGAACACCTTTGTGTTGAGCTCAGAAGAGACCAGTTGCAAGAGAGGAGAAGGCAGTGCCCCACGGGACTCTGCAAGGCAGCAGCTGTGGCTCAGCAGTCCTTGTACTTTCTGTGGCAAAAGAAACTTAATTTCTATAGTCCCAACTTTGTGGATGGGCCATGAGCAACTGGGAATCAATATCTGTCCATACTGTTGTAAAACAGTAGAGCAAAAATACGATCTTATCAGTAAGAACAGTTTATGGTCATCCAGTGTTAAAAATGTCTTCAGCCAGGGCTACTAATGTAGCTGCACTGTCACGTTCCGGGTAATGGCCAGACTGACAACAGGTTCTATCTTTGAAATTAAAAAACCAGATTGTTACAAGACAGAGTTTGAAAAGATTATGCTAAACTTTGGGACCAAGCAACACATTGGGATATTTACATCTCCTCTGAGCAGACCGAAAAAGGAAACATAATTTTCATGAGCATTTCTGTACGATCTATTTTTTCCCACCGCCTCCTATGTACTGTAACAATGCATTTGGTAAAGTAGGTGTTCATCCCATACCTCCAGATCAAATTCTGTTTACTGTCTTCTTTCCCAGACTTCATATTAGTAATGACCTCCATAAAGATGCATTCAGTCACCATTAAAAACCAAGCGGGGGTGGTAACGGGTGTACCAGGGAAAGGAGAAGCCGGGTTGGCAGCCGTACCCTCCAGTCCAGCAGCACATCACAAACCTTTACCTTTCATGGAGCTTATCGCTACATCTCGATCTTAGGAAGGAAATGAATCAGAGGTGGGACAACCCAATTCCAATTAGTCACACCCAGGTCAGCTGCAGCCTTGCTTCTAAATCAGTTCTGAATAGGAGCCAATTAAAGGGGAAAAAAAAAAGAAGTGTATCTTGAATCTGCGGGAAAAGGAAGTAGAGTCTGCCCTCTATGGCTCAGCCACACCTGCCTGCCACAGTGTAAAATCCAAGCAGCTACAGAGCCCAGCCTGCCTTTGCCGCTAAGTTGCAAAATGGCAGAGGCCAATTCCAGCCGTCTGCAACGTGCTGGGATTTCATGGGTCTCATTAGTGTGTTTAAACAGGATGGCTGAACCCCGTCCTTAAACATCTCTGCTCTTTGCAGTTCCTCTTCTGCACCCCAATCCCACTTCTGTTCAGGCCGCTGGATCAGGTCAGCAGGTAAAATGCCCTTTGACTGAGTCCTTAGCTGGAAACATCAACATAATGTAAAAGCTACTGTCTTGAATGATTAGATGTCCTAAGTCACRTAAAACCAATTTAATAATTTCAGAATAAAAGTTAATAATAACCCACTGTGGGGGCTTGACATGGTACTTCGTAGCATCAGAAGCCTCAGGGGAGGATCTTTAAAGAACGAAAACTGATTGGAGATGTCTGAGGTTTTGAAATTCTCAGAAGAGAATGCTCCTTTCTTCCTGTGACAGATGATCACAGCAGCACTGAACCACACATAGGTGCCATTGCTAGAGGTGGAAGAAATTATTTTTCACTAAATTAAACAAATAGATGGCTGATTCTTAATGTCAAAAAAGCTCAAGAACTTAAAACTCTTTTGCATTCAGCTGTTAACAAAAGTAATGCTAGTAATGTAAAATAACTTGCAGTAATGAGAAATAATTTACATTCTAAATGGGGCTAAAATTGTGGGCACTGGATTAATTCTTTTTAGTGGCCAACTTTCTGGATTGACTAGCAATTCAGGACAGTCATTTTCAGTCAATTTAAAAGGGCATAATGTTTCAAAAGGTGAGTATATATCCTGCAACCAAAAGTCCACAGGAGATTTTTGGTGTCTTGCACTGATTCATCTTTGAAGCATTTCGTTTAACACACCAGTTTGTTACCTCTGACTGTATTAGGAATACAGTAATGTTTTAAGTAACATTTTAGTATTTTGTACTCTTCTCATGCAAAAAACATTCAATAACTGAGGTGCATTTGCTGAAATCTTAACCTACCACGAGACTCATGATCTACAGAAGAGTCAGACTATGTGTTCACATATGTTTTAATTTTCTTTACTTTGTATGAACTTTATATTACTAGGAATCTAAATTAGCACTTTGTTTCTTGGTTAACAATTGATAGGAGTGACTCCATATCCCTCTACTGCCTAAAGCTACAAATGATTAATTCTCTAATTCATTGCCTGGTAAAAGGGTGATGTGACAGTTCCCAGAGTGCATCTACTCTAGGGACCCTAGAGTCTATTTTAGGAGGTATTAAGAGGGTATATGAAAATGTATGGAGATGTAGAAGCATGGATAAGGAACAGCGACCATTGACTGAACCATCAGTCACACTCCTGAACATGTCAAGACCCTTAAATGTAAGAGTGTGGGGGAGGGAAAATGACTGCACATTGGTGTCAAGTGGTACCCTCTAGCTATCACCAAGAAGTGGGGGCTGAGGCAGCTTCCGTAAGTTCACCTCCTGTTTATCCCACTCCTTGTTTATTTTTGGAGTCTGCATTGCTTGTGGCTGTAACAGGGGACGTTGAAAAGGAACCGCCAGATTCAGGGCGCTTTTCCCAACTGACAAGGGTCATGCTCGCCAGTTATGAGGACAAGCAGACTAAGCTGAGCGAAAGGGGAGAGCTGTAGATGTCTGCACCTCCTGATTCATTGAGGAGACCTTGAGGGGAGGTGCCACAGGGCAGTACAAGTCAGAATCACAACCTTAAAGGTTAAGCTGAAGGCAGAAGATGGTGCATGCAATTGCAGCATCAGGAAAGAGTGATACCTGCTTTTTGAGCTTGATCCTGTGGAAAGAGAAGATGAAGCAATGACTCAACCAGCCTGAGCACCCAAAATGATGCCATCGACATAAGGTGAGTCATGGACAGATGATGTCAGCATACTCTCCGAACCACTGCCTGCTACCACAAACATCCAAAGACTATGCAAATCAAGGAATGAAGCTTTCCTCTGATTTTAAGGAACTATCTGTATCTTTTTCCTGTTTTCCTACAGGGTGGAATATCATCCATTACCATTCTCTCTGACACTTTTGAAGTTCTAAGCATGTGTTTGAATTTGAGCACACACAGACAGTTCTTATGAAAAAGACATCTGTCACCATTTCCTAAACTTATAAGCTACGCAATTCCTACTTTCAAAATTGCCAGGCATCTGACAGTGAAAAGATCCGGCAAAGGCCATGCTGTACTTTACAGGAGGAAGTAAAATCAGCTAACTGCTACAGTATCAAAAAGCAAGTAAATTGAGAGGGGCCACATCAACCATATCGTATTCAGTGTATAGAGATCCAGGAGTCTAAATTTGCTTCAAGTACTTGTGGGTAAACAAGTTTGGGTTTGATGTTAAAAATGTTTAATTAATTCAATCAATCATTTTGCTGTAAATGTTCCTGTAAAAGGTTTAGCATTAAATGGAAAAGTGTCTTCTCTAGAGGTTAATATTTTACAGATCTGTCTTCATGCTGTGTTACTWTCATTACATGATTATTGACTGTATTAATTTGATGTCTTAGCTAATGGACAGATCTCCTCTATTTCCCACTTAATTCATTGATTTTCAGACAATTGCAATTGTGACTGTTACTTGCTCAAATTCATGATTAGCATATCTGAACTTTGTGATACAGTTGCCTGATTTTAACTAATTTTATAGATTAAGATTTAATTGAAAAATTAATAATTACATTTAGAGATGCTTTTCACCATTTTGAATTGTCTTAGACTTCTAAGAAAGATCAGCAGAACAAGAGAGGCTGAGAGCCGCTGGGAGTTATATTTAGGTCAAACCTTTTGCATCTTGCAAGAACAGTCTCAAGTACCTGCAGAGCTGTTCTGAACTAGCATCAGCCCTCAGCATCGTTGAGCCTTGTTACTAGCTGAGCTGAAAGCAGCTTTTCTGAAAACTTCCAGGGAAATTCAATACAAATCCTGTTTGTTTCGCTAGAACAAATGAAGTGTGGAATAAATTAAGTGGACATGTTTCATACTCTTAACAATCTGATGGGAAGAGAAGGGGAAATTTCATTTGATAAATAAAAGGGACTGAAAGACATATGAAGTTCCCTAGTTTATTTGTAAGGAGGAGTTTCTTTGTTTAACATACATGTGACTGTAACAGTGTCTGAGACCCTTGGCTGGATTAATTTTTCTTTTAAATAATTCCAGATAACAAAGCTACAAACTAAGAACCTTTTTTGCACTGTGCTACCTTTCTCAGTGAGTTAATCCACATCCAAACCTGCAGCCGAGTGCTGAAGCAGAACTGGAAATTGGTAAATACTCAGGAGGACCTGCAAGATTATAGGCAAAGAATGGAAGAGCACATGGGAAGGCGTGAAGAACTGCTCAGTCTGGGCTGATCCAGCAAAGCACATAATGTCAGATTAAGAGGCAGCTAGGCGTTGGCAGGACAGTCCCGCCATTTGCAAAAAAAAGTTTTTCTGGTATATAATGAATGAAAAATTAAGAAAAGCTGAAAAATATCCTGAGGGTCTAATCTATTTTGATGGAGAGAGACAGCACCTTTGGAAAGTGACCACAATACTTAAGTTGTACTTCTGCACAATCTGCTGAACAGAAGACATCTCTTGGGAGAGAGATCAGTTAGAGGAGCTGTAAATATGATATTCCAAATCATGCTCAGGAAAACAAAAGGAAACCCCACAGTCATCAAACAAAGCACAGACCTCTCAGGCCGTAACACTGACTCTTCACTACAACAAAAYGGTCTCACTCCTGTGAGTAAGGATGTCCCTTAGCACTGCATGGGTTCTGCCCAGAGTGCTCCTTGCTACAGATTGTCAAAAATTGATTGCTTTCCCTGTTGAAATGCTCAATGAAAATTATTTGTTTAGCTCCATCCACTTAAATTTTGTTACAAAAGGTTAAGTTGCACTAAGTTAACATAGCTAAATTGTGATAAATCGGGRAAATGTCATCACTGAATCTGTGCAATTGATTTAAAGAATTTTTATTCTTTGCTAAGAATGCAAAATGTTTTGGTTGAAAATATTCTTATTATTGACCACATACAGGAGTTGTGAGGCCTTGCTGGACATGTCGGTTGCTTCTTGTGCCTACATCCTCATATGAGAACTGGGATCCCTGGCTGAACTGTGTAGTCCATAAAGTGTACCCATGCCCCCACAACCCTTTCCTCTATGCAGCCAGAGCCTGGTGACTGAAGTCCTTCCTCCTCCCCTTAAAATAAAAAATGTGGGACAATAAAGACTTCCAATCTCAAAAATTATGGTTTTTGTTTAACTGTTCCAACAAAGCTAGGACAAAATGCAACTGCCTGAATAAGGAAAATTTGTTCCTTTCTGTCTCACCCAAAGCCTCACTTCAGGTCTGCTCCTTGCCGCGTGTAGGTCCCCTGTCCCTTCTCCTGTCTCCTACGTCACTCTCCTGTTGCAGGTATCCTGCTTATGTCTCCCTCCCTGCCTGCTTCAGCCCAGACCGTTCTGTCAAACAATGTACGCTCAGCTGCTCTCAGAAAAGAGACCTTTCAGGGAATTTAAGTTGATATGAAATGGAGAAGCTGTGGTGCAGTGAGCGAGCAGCATTCATGCTGACTGCCAAGCCTCTTTGACAGAGTAAGCTAATATATTTATACAGCAAAATAATCACAAATTCAAGTCGTCTACAGTCTGCTGGAAGTGCATCATGTATTATTCAAATTAGTTGTGTTCCCAGATCACAGAATAAAACAGTAATTTATCATATAATTTTTATTTAATTTAATTTTATTTTTTTAATTTTTGCCTTAAATACCTCAGTTTGCAAATGTGTATATTTCAGCCTGTAGCCAAGTCCTGAAAAGAAAAAGRAAAAAACTTATCTCACTAAAAACCCTCATTTTTCATGGAAAATGTAGTAACAGATTTTTTTTTAATGATCTTTAATCTGCATATGACCCAGTAGATGTTAAAGCTTCTTTCTGGAAGTTGTAAAAAACACAGCTACCTATTTACACATATGGGATTCTGAGAACCTTATTTTGATTCTTTCTTGTTTTGAGTCTCTCAATACAGAGTGTTTTGTTGTTTTTGTTGTGTGGGGTTTGTTTTATTTATTTTATTTTTTGGGGGNCTTTTTTTTTTTTTTTCAGATAAGGAAGTGCTTAGTTGCCACTGGAAAAGATGTAAATTTAGAATCTGGAAGGGAAACAGTTTGAAGGAAGATCTTCATTGGATATATTCAATATTCTCTCAAGTTTAAAATATCACTAAATATCTTCTAACATCTAAATCAATTTCATGGTAAAAGAAAAAAAAATCAAGCCAACTAATACAATTTTCTGACAGGCTCCCTATTTTAGACCAGCCACACTTGTTCTCTGAAGTACATCAGATATGAAAAACATCGAAGTTTGTCACTGTATGTCTGGAGTTCTTCCTCTTTTCTAATTCATGCC
Source organism: Phoebastria nigripes (assembly GCA_035582835.1). Taxonomy (NCBI): domain Eukaryota; kingdom Metazoa; phylum Chordata; class Aves; order Procellariiformes; family Diomedeidae; genus Phoebastria; species Phoebastria nigripes. Next base: position 881,049 of record JAYKAV010002508.1, on the reverse strand, counting down.
AAATATATTGTAAGCAAACAATTCTCCCCTGCTTTCTAGCCTGTACCCTTGAGTTAAATTGTGAAAATGGCCTTGCTGACTTCTGTATCTTGTCAGTTTGTAGTACAAAACATTTGTGTTTTCTAACTTTTTGCAGKGTTCTCAACCTGGCCTCTGACAAACAAAGCTTTACTTTTTTTCATGTGAAAATGAGGTCCCACAAGCCAAAATACGGTCCAGTTTACCCTGAACAACCCCCTGTTTGCATATTAAACATGAAAGACCTAGTGTGGAAGAGATGGGGTTGTTCAAGTGTAACAGAAAAGATAATTATCCTGAAGAAACTCAGTTATTTCCAAGAAATGATCCATAATGTGGCAACGTCTCAACTGAAACAGAAGAAAGATTTTCTCAGAAATTCATGGAATCATTGATTTTTTTTAATGACTGATCATACTCCCATCTAATATTTCGGGAAATCACTCTGAACTGCATATGCTATGCAGGGACAGTACAACACCAAGACTGAAAAATTCCTGAGTTTTTCAGGTCATTTCTCATTTTCATTTTCTTATAATCAACACTCTCTTCAGGTTAAACCATTACACAAGCGAACAAAAACATTTCTTAGGAAATAATCAAGGGTTATCTACTACGCATAAAGAAATTACAAGGAACACGTTCTCTTGAGTTTGTCCAATTTAGTATTTAAATCTATCATAAAATAAAGTTTCACAAAATATAAAACTGGGTTCTAAAAATAAAATGTACACATGACGAAAGAGACCAAATGATCAGACTGGTGTATCTTAAATTGATAATGTCATACTGGAATATAGATAGGCCATTGCAAACAATAAGTTACTTTTGCTTAACATTTCCACCCAACCCATAACTAACCTTGCAGCTCTGTGGGTTCACAATGTAAACTTCAAGCCCTTAAACTCTCTTCAGGATGATTTAAGCGAAAACATTTTAGTTTGCTGTTAGAACAAGCAAAAAACCACACACCCACATACTCTCAGGTGGTTTGTTTGAGCTAATGAGCAGTAACTCATTAAGCCAGAATAACCTGACTACTAATGCCAGAGTTGAAGACGCAAGATGAGGAAGGACTCCACAAGCCTGGTTTCACAAAGATTTTCCTTTTTCCTAAACAGCAAAGCAAACATAATTTGACAAGAGCCATCAGAACTGGAGTAGTTCCCCAAGAGGGGGACTTCTTGCAAGTTTGCAAAAAGTTTTGCAAATCTTTGTATGTTCTCTGAACCATACCAGTGGTTCTGGAAGACTATTCACATATACCCTTGCTCTTTTAAGAGCAAGGCATTAACCTGCAAGTTATGATTAATTTATGGGGACTGCAGCACAGTAAAATGGTGGCCACAAAATGTTCCTTTGTGCAGTCAGACATTACTGAACCTTTCCAGACCAGCTCCTTGCCTGCCTCCAAATCTCTTTCACATATTTAAAACTGAAGAACTCCCTTTCGAGCACAACACAAATGTCACTCTCCCCATCCTCCATTTATCTGTGCATTTTCAGTCACTGGTGAAGTGATAGAGCAGTCTCTGTGAAAGCTCCACATACTCCAATAAAAATTATCTCAGAGGGAAAAAGCAGAAGTTATTTTGTGAAAGAGAAAGAGCCCAAGTATGATTAGCAAGAAAGAAATCAACGTCTTTTTTAGAAATCCCCAAAATGAGTTTATCCTCATCAAGAAATGATTGTTCATGACCTTACAGTTGGAACGTTTTTATTTCCTACCAAATGGAGAAAAATGTCCCACACCAGTAACAGCTGAGTTTTGATACAGCAGCAAAATAAAACATAACATCACAGAGGCCCTGATTCTATGCTATACTAAACATCACAGTTATTTTTACCGTAAACACTGTTCCATTGACTGGTGCAAATGCACCCAACATGAATTTCAGCATGTTATAGGGTTTTTATTTGTTGTTGTTCCTAAATAGAATGACTAATTAGAAATTTTAATTGGAAAATAAAATAAGAATGTGGATACAAACTGTATAAACTGCAGAGCTATAGTTAAGAAGGACACTGTACGGTCTGAAAAGAATGTCCAACAGCTGCTGGCAAAGAGCTTTACATTTATTTAATAGCTTTTTTTTCTTGTCACGTGAGGAAGTTTGAAAGCATCCATACTGAAGTTTAAGCTTTTATGTTCCAATTTCTGCTTTACCTTGAGTAGAAAGGTCAAACTGGAAAAAAAAAAAAAGGTTTTCCAGGAGTGTAACTTCCTTTTCCCTGCTCACTTCACATGATACCTTATCCTACAAGAATCTCATAGGCAGAACTTATCAACAGGCAGTCTTTTCACGTAAGAATGATCAAAGGTAAAATTATAGTTCTACTGATATAGTGCATTGTGCACACAGTATATGTATAGTGCAATTGAAGCTCCCTTCATCAAAAAAGAAAAAAGTCCAGTCACTTCGAAGATGAGGATTCAGTCCTACAGCTCAGCTTTCATAATCCTCCTGGTTTCAAAAGTCATATACAAAACAAAAAAGAGGATRGGGTCCCAACTTTAATGCAGAAGGTGAAAAGAAGTTATATGTAATTCAATACAACAGGAAGTGAAGAACAGTGTATACAATTAAAATTTTAAGGTGGAATTTAAACAGGGTGTAACTACCAAAGCTGAAAATCAAAGACACTTAATACCTTTTTTTTTAGTAAAGAAATTCACCATGTAGTAATTACTACAATTGATCAGAACCTTAGTTTACTTGTTGAAACAAGCTGTAGGCAGCTTTAGCAACTCTTTCCATCATCTTTTACTAACCATCTCATGCACTTTGTCATTCTGTATTTAAAAATCTCTCAAATTTACTAGGGCCTTGGCTCATCCTAAGCAAAGCTGACTCCTTTTTATTTCATGGTAACTTACATAAATACTCTTAATGAAACTGCTTCTCTTTTGGATGTACATAATTAAGGTGTGGTCAGTTATCTACTTAGTGAAAGATAAGAAGCAGAACTGTGTTGAAAAATTCTCTTTCATTGCTATCATCACATTTTGCAGAAGGAGGCCAACTTGTTTAATTCCTTGTCAAGGAAAAGGTCTGAACAATGTATTTTAACATTCTCAATTAATTTAGATAATATTTAAATATTTAATTTGTATAGTTGATATATTTTAAGTTCATGCCAAAATTCAAAACTGAATCTAAGTATATACTTATTACAATCATATATCTCATTACATTCAACTGTATTTCAGTCTATTACCGAAATAAATATTCTGACATTTTCTTTTTTTTTTTTTTTTTTCATTTTGTTTCTATGGGAAAGCCTTACAAAGATGGTTTTCCCTGCCTTCAGAATGAAAACAAGAATTAAAATACCATGCTTTTCTGGGGAAATTTCATTTGGTAAATAAAAGGGACTGAAAGGCACATATACACACACAATCAACTGCTTCCCACAACGCTTCTAAGTATCTCTTACAGACGAATAAAGCAAGGCTCAGAAAAATTATGCAGTTCACCAAAATTTAACGAGCAAAATCAGAAACAGAATCCAGGTGTCACAGATACACAGTTCCACAGTCAGAATGCCATTTTTTTGTTTATAAGGTTCATAAACATCCATTTAAACCTCATGTCACTTAAGTAGCCACTCTTTGAGTACCACTTTGACAAAGGGATGTAAAAGAAACTTCTAAAATTCAAGGCAGAGCAACCTGCTTTTTGCCCTTTCTTACCACTTTAAGCTCTTGCGTAAATGTTTCAAGAGTGAAATCAAAGATTTCATTGCACTCAAAGCAGTTTTCTTTCCCACATTACTTCAGACTAAACGTACATGCTTTTTATTTTCTCCCACAGACATTGAAACTTCCCTTATTTGAGGCATAACTAATTTTGCTGTTGCTTCTTGCCCTTTATTAAACTAGCTTGTACATTGGATGTCTATCATTACAGTCCAGAATTTTTGTTATTTAAAAAACTCCAAATACTTTGATCTATCTATGGACTTACATATATCTCTCTCTACACTGGTATTTTTTTAATCCAGCATTATGTTTCCTAACTCTTTGTCTACAACCCTTCTCATTTTGTTAGATCGCTATTTGGTTTCTTGTAAAGATAACAGCGTAACAGAATCCACTTTGTGTAGGGGATTTTCACTGTTGGTTTGACTAATCCCACTGAAGACTGTGGTAAAACTCCTACCAATTTCCCACCTCAAAGGCTGGCTGCAGTACAGCATCACCCTCAAACTCACTGCCAGTGGAAGCCCATGCTCTGGAGCAGCCCAGGAAGCCAGCAGAAGCCAGGTGGATTTCGGTCCCCAAAGCCACGAATTCAGTTTTGGAGTCAGAACTCCCTCATGAGAAAAGCACAAAAAATTGGTACTATTTCTTGCCTGTCAGGCAGCTAAGAATATCTGAATTTAGTCACAAGGAAGCTATACAACCTTGCAGTTAAGCTTTTAGTGATAGTTTTCTTCCAGAGCAGGAAGATAAAACTGCCTGTGTGAGAATTCCCCTGGAGTTCACTTCAGTGGCAACAAAGATGGCAGGCCACTCTTATCCATTAAATGGCTGAAGTTGGACAGATGGAAAGAGATCAAGCAGCAAAACCATGTCTGAAGGTGATCACAAAGTCGCCTTGCTCTTCTGTCAGGAGTCAAATAACGTGGCCTTTTCACTCTTAGTCCAGACCCTAAGGACTTTACTGATAAAGCAGCATTGTGACAGGCTCGCTAGTCACGTTTCATCCTAGGAAAGGAGATGGACGAAGCATTGTCCAGTCATTTGGTGGTAGACCAAAATTGCTTGACTAAAAGAACCTGTGAAACATTGCCCCACTAACAAGAGGAACTGTCATGAAGGCAGTTCTGGGAGAGCCAGCTTTTGTTATGACTATATTGTGTCAAACATCTAGCTGATAATCTATAGTTGCCCCATCTTCTTCAGTGGTACTACACCAGTTCACATCAACTGACAGTCTTACCCGTTCATTCTGAAGCAGGATTTTTCTCCATCCAAAAAGCTATCTGGAGTTAAAGTGAAATAAAATGCCAGTTAAATATGGAGGCCAAAGTGGTATGACTCTCTTCCGTCACTACAGAACAGCAACTCAAAGTTTCAGTCAAGGAATTCATTAACCCACAAAAATAATAAAAACCATGCATAGTGAACAAAATAAACCGGTTTAAGTACCTTTCTTGGATAAGAACAGTTTCAACTTTTGACTAAAACTGTGGTGCCCTAATTTCTTTAAATAGTAGCAGAAAAATGGCACTGCTGCCACAGTGTGAGCAGCACTCAACACCTGCAAGACATCAATGTAAGACTGAACTGTATAGAAGTTTAGAAATCTCCACAGTCCCTCCATTTCTCCAGAAAAAAAAAGGGATCCTGTTCTCCAAGCAGCTCTAAATATGGATAATTATTCCTTATAGAAATCAGTAGCATTTATATGGAAAAAAATTAAAAATCACATAATTCACTTGATCAGTGTGTCCTTCTCACTGCCTTCTCCAACTACGTTGTTCATGTTGTATGTCAAAACAATACTATACTCTTAGTAGACCAAAATATTTCTTAAGAACCCTAAAACACCTAAATAAATACATGTGCATTGGGTAAGATGCAACTCATATAAAATGCAACTTTTTCAAGTTCTTAGTCACCATCCTTGTTCATTCAAATAGCACTTACTCATTAAAACTACTTGTATATTACACTTATATTACAGTAGCATCTAGAAGCCCTAGATGAGACAAAGATCCCCTTGTTAAGAGAAAAAAAAAAAAAATACATATAACTAGGAAACAAGATGATTGGAAACTGAGACCCAAGTTCTGTACAGAAAACTGATACCTCTCAGCACGCGGCTCTCAGGGTCTACCACCATTCCGTCGCAACAAAGATGACGCACGGCTGTGTCAATTCCTGCATATTGAAACTTGTCAAGAAGGTGACTGAACACGTTTTTATTGCAGGAAGTGTAACTTCTCCAATCTGTCTCAAAACAAACCTCAAAAATTAACCATAACCAGCAATATGTAGAGAAACCTAGCATTTCTAGAGTGAAAATCTCCAAAGTAAGCTGGTAATTGTCTTCTAATGTCAATGGCAGATCATCACAAGGGCATTCATGTACTCTTGCATTCTTGGTTCTAAGCCAAACAACTACTGGGAAAGGCCAGATAACAACCATGAACCGAATAGCGACTGCTGGAAACTGAGATGAAGTCTGGTAGAARTGATTGGCAGCCTGTACATATTAAATGGAAAAAGCAGCCATCACTAAGCTCCAAAGTGAGAAAACAATCCTCATAAGACCTGTTAAAAGATGAAGAAATTAAAGGTCTACCAGAACAAATCAATTAGATAATGAAACTCTGGAACTAGATCAAAACTGAAAGGGGGAGGAGGGAAAAAAAGGGGGAAATGAGATCAAATAACAGCTGTGGGATGCAAGCTGCAGAAAGTAGAACTGATTGAATATCCTCAAGTCAGACCCAGAATGAGGCAGCATCTGGCAGAAAGAGGGAGAAGAGCAGTGGGAAAYCAGAACAATAGGAGTAGAGAGTTTGGGAAAGCTGGTTGGATGACGCTGCATACCAGAGTACCCAGATGGGCTGACTGCACAGATATATTCAGGCTCAAATGTACCCAGCCCATTTTGGAAGCTGAAAGCAAGCCTTACCAGAGGAGGAAGATAAGGAAGTGAAAGGCAAGGAATTCATGAGATATGAATCAACAAGATAACACCAGGAATCAAGGATGGGGATACTGTTAATATTAAGTGGGATAATATTCATGCCCAGAAGGATTAAAATTTTATAGTGATTCTATAAGAAATAAAACAAACATGGCACACTGTAGATATGGACTGACTTGCCTCAGAGTATCACACTGTTGCATAGTCTAATCTCTGTAGCCTTTAAGTCTGATTCGTTTTCCATTACCATGGAATTTTGTGGGAAAGCATTCAGAATCTGTTTTCTGCCCTCTTCTTATAGAAGGTATGTTCCGATGAGGGGAAGGGTACCATGCCACATGTTCAAGAATTATTTTCCTTTCATAGGCTACGCTTCCTAAATCCCATGAACATTGTAGTGAAATTAAGGCTATGAATGGTTAACTATTTTTAAACAGGACTTTGGATGACAAACTACCTATATTACTTTAAAAAATTATAATCAAAGAATTTACTGAGATGACAATAAGTTCTGACTTTCTAACACCAGCAGGATAGGTTGAACTTTTACACCTCTGTAAGGAGTTATCTGTGTGTACAGAATGAGCTGGAATAATCTTGAGGCATGATTTCCTAAGGCAATGAAGCTAACACCRTCATAGCATAACAGCTGGCATCATYCCTTCCCTTTCTCTCCAATTTGCTCCCATTTTTATCCAAAATTATCAGAGGAATGGAAATCTCAAAGACCCTAGGTTCTTACAAGTTTCAGGAATAGTAGGAGAAAGAAAGAGAAAAAAGCTGAATTGATGCCCTAGTATGTGAGGGGAACACATTAACTTGAGCTAAACAGTTAGCACTCCTGTTCTGTGAGTCTTCCCACAGGTAGGTCATGATCAGCTGTAACATACATTGCTTCTGGCCCAAACTGTGAGAAGAAGATACCAGGAGGAAGATGGGGGTCCTGGCTTACTGCAGCAGGAATGAGATTATTCTCATGAGATCCCAGTGAGATTTTTCACAAATGAGAAACTGCTGTAGTGAAAAAACAAGGTAAAATGCAGGCTCTGTAGCAAAGACTGGTTTCTCTTCTTTTGCTCCACTGATCCCAGTGATGTTTATCTGAAGCATCACATTGTTTTTATTCCTTGGTTAAAATAAAATTATTTATTTTAATCAAAAAAGCATCACTCAAACATGCAGGTGGAATAGGTCAAAGGGATGTCAGCAGAAAATGTTTAACTCTAATGCTAGAATTTTGTTCTTCCACAGACTGTAAAGAAAAAGTTCCAGCTAAGATGATTAAAAGAAATGAGAAAAGTGAAGCAGCCGGTGAAAGAGGACAAAGTCTCTACCTCAAGTGGTAAAGGCTGTGGCCTTCAGGGGAAAAAATGGCCCTTAGTACAAATGAGTGTCTGCTGAATTTAAAGCTGCAAAGCACTGAGCACAAAAGCATTTTACTTTCAAAGCTGTCATATCAAAAAAACTGTATCTGTCATGTTACAGATTAAAATGTTTTGCAAGATTAACAATTGGGCAATGGACATGGAAGGTACTAAATAATCATTTGTATCTGTACTTGTCCTTTGTTATCAGCCTGTACAAATACTGAAGATCAACAACCAGTATCACAGCCTGAAGGGGAAAAAAAAAAAAAAAAGAAACCTAATATAAAAATAGCTATAACGAAGTACATGGTGTGTACGCTGCATGTGACTAGAGTAAAAGGGAACTCAGCATTTAGGTCTCTGAGTTCCCACAATTTTACCACACATTCATCATCGTTTCAGCATCAGACTTTTGCAATTTCCTGTTATATTTGACACATTGCAGCCTGAATACGAGCTAGAGGATCCCACTTACATCTCTTACATATGGAAAGAGAACATTCCAAATGTCAGAGAATATATATACCCTAAATTGTTCTTTTTATGGTAGCAGTTTGTGTCTCTCACTATCATCTTTTCATGGCATGAGACATAGTGTATATTATCATTGGTTTAGCATTGGAGACTAGACCTGTGCAATCTTTACTTCTTCATCTGTTACTGTCTCATTGCAGGGTCTTAAGTCACATATCCCCCTTGGTGCCTCAGTTTGTCCATCCAAAGAAGTCAGTGGTACAAGAAAATGTACAAYGGGCACAACAGATGCATTTGACAGGTGAGGGGAGGTTTACTCATGAGCTGGGGCAGCCCAGCATTAGGTAGAAATTTCTGAAGCAGAAATCTTGCTCACAGAAGAGGGATATAAAATATAGGCACAGTAAAGAAACATAGGTGCTGTGGAAAACTTGATTAGGAAGGATAATTGGTAAGTTATTAAGGCACTTTTAGCTAATATGTTCTCCCTCATCAAGAAGAAAGTCTGTTACCACACCAGAGTACTCATGCACTCTCGTGAATGCAGCAGTGGGTTCTCTCAGGTTCCCTGTTGTGCTTATTTCCTTTTCCTTCATGTGGAGCATGCAGGACTGATTGTGAAAGGTGAAGGACTACAGGAACAAGGATATTGCACAGTTACGGGCAAGGTTCTGCCCAGTGTGAACAGTGAGGCTCTACCCAAGTTGCCTTCCTACCACTGTTAGAACTTCCTGAGGGCTGTGAAGTTGAGCCAGAGCAAAAATGGTTGCAAAGAGCATAGTCTTTTCAGCAGGAAAACACCAGTACATTGCATGCAATCATATATCCTAAAGGACATATTTCATTTACTGTTAAGGCTCTGAAAAATCTGTCTCTGACTGAAAAAAGAGGACCACCTTTCCCACCGCAAAATTGCAGAAAAACTACAGTGATAAATATTCCTTTTTTGATTAGGGAGTCCCTGTAATTTAATGGATATATCCTTTCCCTCCCTCCTTCAACCACCTTTGCTTCAGCTTCAGGTGAGTCCCACATGTGAACTGTTCAAGGCACTGGAAGTCTAACAACATCACAAAAACAGAGACAGAAGGTCTGGGGTAGGAGGAGGAGAAAAGGCAGATGTGGCTTGACAAGTGATGAGGAAATAGGCTTTCAGGACACGTAAACTCAGGACAGCTAAGCTGACACTGTATCCCTGAGAAACAGAAGGAAATCCCACACCAGCCAGAGAACAGCATTACTGAGTCACTAGAGCATATAGGAGTGACCAGCAGGCATGCTGGTATTTCAGAACAGGCAGACTGAAGTCATGAGAATATGAAACACCATCTGAGAGGAGGCATTCTGTACAAAATGCAAGGAAATCTCCATGGAATCAGCTAGGAGGCATGTCAGGAGCATGACCAGCAATGCTGGCTGGAGTTCAAAAGGTTCGGCTCCACATCACAAAAAGCATCCAAGTGTTACAAACATCTTTGGTCCTGTGTATGCRTTGTAAGTTAGTTTTACACTAAAATTCCGTGATTCTCACCCACCCCTTTAATCATGAAATGGTGGCCTCCCATAGCACCTACCGCGTGAGGTCATGAAGAGCTCTGCACTCGTTATGATACCCCTGTGAAGTGTTAGCTTGACAGATGGACATCTGAAAACCAAAGGCTGTATGCTTAAGGTGATGCTACAAATTAGTATTAGATCTTACAGTTTCCCAAAGCGACTCTTTAACTACTAACTCAGATTTCTCTCACTGTTGTACTGGAAGAAGAAGAGCTCTTATTTTGTTCTTGTTTCCTGAACATTATCACTGGAGAGCCTTCACAAGCCAGTTACAGTAAATTAACAGAGCCAAAAAAGTGGATCTGGGCAGTATCAAGACCACAGCAAATTACTGAGTGCTTTACAGCCCTCTTTCATTGCATTTGAAAAGAAGGGTGATTCAAACATTATCTAAATGACAGGCAAAACAAGTTTCTGTAGACCCAGACAGCTCAACAGCAAACAAGGCTTTCTGAACAGGTGGCATGGTATCTGATAAGAGAAGGGAAAAAGAAAAAAAAAAGAAAGTCAATATGTGAGGCTAGATCTCGATAATCCATCTTAACAGTGCTAGAATAGCCTTCCCAAGGCCTGATTCTCCATTCCTTCGTAATAGCAAATTCCTGCATTACTAACAAATGCAATTTAATAATAAGCTTCACAGCACAGAGTGTTTCTCCTAAAATGCTGGCACTGATATAAAAAAGCCACATCATAAATTCAGCTTCTCCTAAATAACAGTAACTTGCTGTGGGACAGCAAATATCTGTCCTACAATTTCAAAGAAATGTTTAAAACAAGAGCTGGCTGAAAATTCAAAACAACTCCTTTTCATGAGAAATAACTAAATAAACCTTCAAATACTGTTTTCATTCTGGGGCAAAATGGGAGAGATTTTTCCCTCTCAAACTCCTGCCTCTCCCCAAAGAAGAGAGGCATATGGATACTTAACTCACAGTACCATGAAGGAAAACTACCACCTTCTGACTCTTTCTTCCACACTGCAAGTAACCATCTGTATCGTCCAAGGCTATGCTTGGAGACTGGGATGCTGCCAGACAAATATGAATTTGGTATTAATAAGCAAAACCCTGCTTTCAGGGTTAGAGTAGACAGAATCAGAGCATGAGAATACGGACAGAATCAGGGCATGAGTTAAAACACAGTTCCAGTTTGTTTATATCAAAGGACATGGCTATCTGCAGGACTCTTCCTGCTGTCTACATCCAGCCTGGCAAGCTTACTTGAACAGCTTGCTGAATCGCCATGTAAGTACGTATCTCTGAGCATGAGCACAACTGGCTCATGGGAAGCTGCATGCCTGAAGTTAACCATGTACTCAAAAATCCTATCAAGTATGTCCTCTCAGAGTAAATAAAGAGAATCATGCTTTGGGGTTCACATATCAAGCAGTTTCTATTATCTTCTTGAGAGGATGAATCCTTCAACACCAGCATTTGCAGTTACCTGACAGGAGATGATGGCCAGGCCTCTGAACTTCCTTTATGGGGATAAAGGGAGGAAACAGTCCAACACTGCTTTATATTGACATAGGTTTGTTTAAGTACACACTTCAATAATACAGCCATTTCTGGCACCATTGTGCATGGCTAAGTCTGTTATTTGTAGATAAAAGAGGGCCAGGACATGGTTTCAAATACTGATCATGCTATTTAAGCTGTTAACGTGCTTTCTCCCAGACAGTGCCTGGGAATGGTGGGTGACAGCAAGAGCCAGGGGTGGTTCCCAGTAGGCAGAGTGCAATCTTTTCAATCTGTTTTGGAAAGAAAGAAAACCTAGTTGCATGGATGTGAGCTGTGCCATGCCATTTTGCATAAGAGACAGAAAACAGATCCCATACATTTTACCCAGCAGCACAGCAGTAGCTTGTTTTCTAGAATGTAATCTCGTGAAAGGACAATGGTAGCTACAATAAATTGCGGGAGAATGATCTAGAAACATTTCTCAGGCCTATTCCAGTTACACTTATCCAAGGTGCATGTTGCACTTGTCCTTCCTACCCACCCTCCCATGCCCCCCAAAAAAGGAGAGYTGTGCAAGCCAGAATTCTCATTTTTAGGTTGTAGGTTGAAAGCTTGTATGGAAACCTAGAGTCTGAAATATGTCTAAGGTAGTTGTAAGAAACTTTAAAAAGTGAGAGAGTAGGAATGAAAGCTGAATTCAGCTCTGGCAAAAGCAATCACTGGTTGATTCTAGGACTATCTAGTTAATTGACTCTTACACCTGGAGTTGTAAAAACTTTTCAGAGTATGAAGCCATAACCAGAGACTAGAAAGAGCTGTCTTCCACTCAACGCTAACACCCAAGGCTTTACCTAGACTAATAATATTAGCTCCGGATTTTCAAAAAAGCTTTCGGACAACCAAGTCCTGCTAGCTCTTTGGGGCAGTATAACATGCACCCCCCTCCATTTCCTTGGAAATCCAACGCTCATCACTCAGCCAAAGCTGCTCTGGTGTTAGACTCTGGGCACTCACCACAGGCACTTCCTGGTGCCTCCTGTCTTGAAGAATGTTTTCTTGGGTACATTGCTTTTAATTCCTCCAAATTCAAAGGATTTCAAACATCACTCTAAAGAAATAGCAAAAAAAAGATATTGTTTTTGAATATGGAGAAGGTGACATTAATTACGTACTCAGCCTGAACTAGTTACTCCAGTCCTACTAATTGTTGCTTCATGAACTGTCATTGCTGCTGCTGTTCTGTTTCTTACAGAAAGTTATAATGCATCTTCTTTTCTACCCAAAATCTCCTCTTCTTCAAAGAAGGAAGTCATCACACTACCACACCTGCTCTGGCTGCTTTGACTCCACTACATGTCCTAGTTTTTTGCTCTCTTCAGAGAAAGGGATTAAAGAAGAAACAGCAAGATATGAAAAAAAAAAAAAAAACAACCCTCTAGAGCCAACAAGGGAGCTTGGAGAATTGAAAAAATGAAGAGGTGTCAGTAGAATAGTTCAGCAATGATTTTAAAGACAAACACAACAACACGGTCAGATAATAATTCAGGCCCAACTGGAGATRTTTTCTATTTGTGGGAGACAGAATGGGGTACCAGGAGTCTGGTTCCCAACACTGGCTAAGTATTTCTGGAGGGACAAAACTCAATGAATAGATTGAAACGTTAAGCAAACCAGGTACCACTGTGTGTAGATCCAAAACCTTTCGAGACACGTCTTACAGGGGGAGTTAGCCCATCCACGTAGACAGAGTCTGCAGGGACATGGGAGGACTGGGATCTACCCTCAAGCAGAAAGATTGCCAATATCATGTTGAGAAGCCAACACAGGATCTGTCCTTTGTCTGCTCAAGCTACTGTGTGCCCTAAGCCTGTTAGTGCATAGGCACTAAAATCATTGCACTGATTTTTAGTACAACGAGGAATAACAATACTACAATACAGCAATAACACTGTAGGAGATTACTACTTGCATAGTGGACAGCCTTCTGTAAATATACTGAGAGACAGGTTCTTCCACGCAGAATTGCATACTTGGTATTCAGTCAGTCAGACACCTTACACTTTCTGTCATTTAAACATACACTGCTTTGAAATCAAGAAAACGGCTTTCTAAAATGTCTTACTGCTCAACCAGAAGCTCTAGGCTCACTGCCAAGCATGGCTCCATAGCACATGTTATAAAGAAAGTCAGGGCAGGTATCTGAAGATTCATTCCTTTCCTGCCTTAAAAAAAATCAACTCTCTCACCCCCACCAATGACACCAGAGTTATCCCAATTGCTGTTTTCTGTATAAATATCTTTTTCTTTTCTTTTCCTCATGCTTAGGCATGTTGGAGGCTGCCATTCGTATGATTCACCCCTTCTCAGGTCACCTCACCACCAGCAGTGCTCTTTTTCCCAAGAATGGGAGTGGAGAGGGATCTGTGTATAACTATCAGCAGATGCAGTCTTTCAGCAGCTTAGTTCAGAGAGCTATGAAACCCAAAATGTCCTCTTCCTCTCCAGCAGAAGGGGACAAAGAGAAAAATCATCTATTTATGGCTGCCAATTCAAAGGTCAATTAAAATAATCTCATTTGCTTCCATGGGTTTTGGATGAGACCCACAAATCTTTATTTTTAGGTATGAAAGGATCTATTGCTAGCTGCTTAAAATATACCATGACTGACTCCTCATCCACTGGACAATACTTCTCCCTCGCCTTTGTTGCACTTTGACAATGAAAGGTCCTTTTTAAGTTTTGTCCGGCACACACTCATTTTCCCCAACACACACTAAATACTTTGTTTAGAACAGTTTTCTGGAACAACATTTCTTTCCCTTCTGTGATGAAAAAGGCTTCAGTCTCCCTTCTCATAACCCTCCTTTGTACAGCTGAGCATCTGAGTCTACTGCGTTTACCCTGTCGTCTGGCCATACAGCTGGATGTCTCCGTGTGAGCAGACCATCATAGCCATGTATGCCGTTGTAATGTACTCTGCAAACCACAATGTCCAAAAAATTTGCTATCTTGCTCAAATTGCTGTCACTGCCAGGAATCTGCTTGAACTTCTGTTGTGCTGGTTTGGATCAAAAGCACAAGGTCAATAGCAGTCCTAACAAATTAGGGCCTATTTTCTTGTCATTAACTGTTTAAGGAATTTGTTGTGTACTGCAAACAACATAGACAATGAACTGTATCACAAAGTATCTTCCCATATATGAGAACATACTTTTCCAGTCAAGTAAATATGCGTAAATAAGGTGCTGCTGTGGGAAGTCACCCGAGACTTTAAATCTAATCCATATTCTGCCTACCATGGCTATCTTGCCAAATGGAAATTAGACACCCTGAGACAATTTTTGAAAACAACAACCATGAGCCCCCAGAGCATCTAAATAACATCTGAAAGGATTTAAAGATTTGCCGTAATTATAGTGGACAATAAATATCTGAGCAGAGTGGCAGATTTCTGTGGGACAGGAAGTGCCCATATTGGTAGCTGCCCATGATTATATATCCCATTCTTCCCCTTTTTGGACTGAGCCCTTACGTGCACCAAGAATTTCTGTTCATTAAATACACTATTTCAATTAAAACCGCACCAAAAGTGGAAAGCAGAGTTTATCCCAAAGTAGTTTATTCCAATCTGGTGAAAACAGATAAACCAAATATTATATAATACTTAATATCAAAATAATTATGCAATGTACCAGGGTCTTATGACCGGAATAAAAATAACTTCAAGCATCCTCCCAACTTAATTGTGCTGTTTATGCTGCTAGCAGAGACAAGGAGTTAGTTTCCACACTAGTCAGAGTCTGTGAATCAGTCTCATTTTCAACAGTGGCTATCATTCTTAAGGAAAACTTCCCTTCTTGTAATGCCAAGCCAAAGTCAGCTCCCTGCCCAGTCTTCCAGACCTCCAGTATGTCAAAATGTGTCTTTTTGATCCCGTACACATTCTGTCAGACCACATTCCTACAGTCTGAGAAAACAGTGCACAAGCTAAATCAAAGATAATCCAAAAATACTTTCATAATGAACTCTTTTAAAAACATTTTATACTGGGGATGGGACTGAAGCATTCCCTTGCAAATTAAGCATCGTTTCCTTTTCTTATTAAAGAAGTTCTGAGCACTAACCACTATTTCCTAGAGTTTTGAGTCATATTTTACTCCTGATGAAAGGATCAGAGATGCAATTATTAATGAGCAATACTTGACAGCTTTCAGGAATCTCAGCACCAAGAAAACTGAGATTAATGGGTCTGCTCTGAAAAGTGCTRGGACAGCTGGATGTTACACAGAAAAAAGGGATCTCTTCTGATTAAATGAGGACATCTGGTCAGCTTCCTGTTGGAAATGATTATTCTAATTTTAATAACAATAAAAGCAATCCAATATATCTAGAAGGCAGATACTCCAAAGAGCCAGACACTGAGTGTTGAAGACTGGATGTCACCTCAAAAGGAGATCAGTAGCAAAAGCCACCGTCCAATGCCAGGGAACAAGACAAGACCACAGCAACCTCCTGCCTGCAGTCCCAGCTTTTGCTACCACTGGTACAGAACGTGAAGCTCTTCTGCAGGAAAGCTACTGCCTTGCCTCTTCCTCTTCCTCCCTCGCTCTCCCTTCTCAACACAGCTTCACGTGGAGCAAAGACTCAGGAGACTTGGAAAGGCATTTGTAATACATCTGCCCATCCCAGTCACGTCACCAGGGGCCTGAGTCCTTGAGGCCAATGGGGAAAAAGCTTTCAATCTCTACAAACTTTTAATTTTTAATTATGTCCACATTTATTTTCGGGAAAATCCAGATCTACCTATTTTTAGGTGTACTGCAGTTAAAACACAGGGAGCCTGACAAAGTCCCACTACTGGTGGATATTTGAGCACAGAGGGAAGTGATTGCAAGGAAACGTTTAGCCTTCTTCAGTGCAACAAACCCATGCGCCAGGCCCTGGGGCCCAGGCCATAGTGGGTATTTGGCAAAAAGACTAACAATATCACAGTGATTTACAATTCACCTCCACAAAACCAGCAGCCACTCCCTCCGCAGCAGGAGAAAACAGCAAATCCATAGGGRCTGATATTGCAACCGTAAAATTTCCTTTCAATAGGGCGGTGCTACTTCTTCATAGCATGGATGGCAGTGACTTCCTCCTTCCTGCTCCCGCTGGGAAATCCTCAGCAGGACTAGGAACTTTGTTTTTTACAGATTGCACTGTAATTATATTATTTATATTTATGTCAGATCCTCTTAGAACCAAGGGAGCATAAGAGAAGACTGACTGTTACTGCCTGCCATTTGCATTGTTAATTATTATCAAGTGGCTTAAATCCAGAAAAAGAGAAGTCATTTGAAAACATGAAAAAAACATAAACAGGAAAGCTAGTCAAGAGGAAGAGTTATTCCGTCTAGCACACAGACCTGACAACCAGGGACAGTATGAACTGGAGCCATCTCAGACTGCCTGTGGGTGCCCTGCCAGTACTAAGAGCAAAAATAAGACTCATAACACCAACATCTGACTTCCAAGACTCAAGGCTGCATAGACTTTTGCTGGCAGCTGCAAAAAAGAATCAGAAATAAAAATAAATATTAGCTAAAGCAGAGGAAAAAGCAAAGGAGAATCTCAAGGACACTGAAATATTCCGGATGTCTGGGAGAGACACTACTTATTTATGAATAAGGGCTTTCTGGATTATTGCAGAACTGCGGAGTTATCACCACTGACCAGCACCCATTGGGCTCAGAGGTACCTAGACAGAAGAGAGAGGTGCTCCCTGGTTCAAAAATAAAAGCATCAGCACATGCAGGTGAACAGATGGGAAAGGATTGTAAGGGTCTGCAGTCTTTGCCTGCTGCCAGGATCAATCCAGCTAAACATCTTTTGAAAACAAAACAAAAAACCCCAAGACCCTTCCTTGAGCTACACTTTTATTTCAGATTGTAGGAAAAAAATGCCACACTGTGTTGGTYAGCACTGACACTGGGTCTTCTCCACTCAGAAACATTAAAATTCTCAGAAGCATGGAGCCACCAATACTACGACTGCAAAAAAGGGAAAGGAATGGAAACAGGAAAATCTCCACATAGCCACATACATAAATAAGCATAGCAAAGCAGCACAATAGGACTCTGTTTAGTTTTGTGCCCCAGGGATCACTTGTCCATTCACCCTACTCTTCAGCCTACTCCAAATCCCAGTGTCCTGCTCAGGAATCTAGTTAGGTCAGATCTTTATTACTGCTGGGCCAGTCCAAGTCACCCACAGAGGGCAGGATCTCCAGGTAACAAGCAGGAAGAGGGCCTTTGGACATCTGTTCTGTGTGGTAGGAAAACAAGGAAGTAACAGCAATCTCGTATCGCCTGTCTGATGCAAGCCTAAGAGTTCATGCTAGTATCTGTGGAGAGAGTAATACTTTTTCATAGTACTCAAGGCAACATTATTCATGGGAAAGCCAATAGCAGCAAGGCCAGATCACAAAAATGGCCAAAGTGGAAGACAAACAGAGCTCTGTAACAGGCAATCCTTTCCCTTGGACAATGCTGTAATACCATACCTCTCCTTATCTTACCRAATATGTCACAAATAAGCTTTATGTTTGAAAAAACACGATCCAGTTTGATGTTCTTTAGTGCTTTGACTGRGTCAATGCTACCTTTGCATTTGCACAGACCTTTCCTTTCAGTTAAAAAAATGTTTGATTTCTAGGTAAGTTTTCTAAAGCTAATCTGGTGTGTTTGGAACAGACCTCCATTATTACCTCCTAACACCTACCTTCCCACCTCTCTCCCTAGGGAATCTTTTAAATTTATGTTCCCCTGGAGAACTTTGAAGGCAGATAATCTTTAACCACATCCTCTGGCAAGCTACCAGCTTGTTAGCTACCAGGATGTTAGCTATATAAGTAGACCTTCTCTCAAATGACCTAGCACAAATTTATACCTGGTGATGGGAAGGATGAGAGCTTGCACTCAGAAATACCTAACTGAGCTGGAGTTGGAATCTTGTTTCTTCTTCAGATAGTAATGTTCATCTGCATAAAGCAAAGTACCCTGATATTGTGCGCTGGGATCAGAGGACTATCATGATGATCTGAAGAGAAAGATGGGTAATTTTATATTTCATGTCCTTCCCAGGAGCCCTTAGAGACTCCTTAGATGGAACACCAATACAGCAGATGATACATTGTGACTAACAAAGAGAAAAGTCAAATGGCCCCAGGAGTACTCTGAATATGTGATAAATGGAGAAGAAAACATGGCGAACAGATGGACTTTGAGGAGACAGGCTACAAAAGAAACATGTCTCTAATAAAAAGGGTATCAAACTCAAAGTGATTGTGAGAAGCAGTAAAGACTGAAAAACTTGCTGAATCTCATCTGTAAGGTGATCTGAAGGATGAGTTGCCAAGTCCTGTCAATGTACTTAGGAAATATGGCCCCACGTTTCATTCACGTTCCTCCTATCCTTTCACAAATGAGAAGAGACACAGAAGGTATGGCACAAACACCTAAGTAATGTAAACAGGCTGAACAGGCTCCATCCCCTTTCCAACCAGCCTAATCTGAAAGAACAACAAAGCATATGGGCATTGGTGTAACTGATGTACCTAGAATATCTCTACCATGAATGAACTTGAAACTTCCGTTGTAAAAAGATACCGTATATACCTGCACAGGATTCTCCTCCTTCRCATACAGAGGACAAGATGCCTTCTGATGCCTTCACCTCCTATTCCTTTCATGACACATGTTAGGGCAGCAGAGCTAGTAAAAAATTAATTCACATCATTTCATCAGAATGTCTTACAGAACTGTATAAGACTTTCAGATGATGCTTCAGTTCAGGTTGCTCAGGCTGAACATGGAACAAGAATAACCAATCACCCACTGAAGACCTCAGACAACATCCTCTTTGGGAGGACAATGTCCTGGGACAAGAGAAACCCAAATCAGATTTCTCCTCTAAATATGGCAAAATTATGAYTTGATCCAGAGTCTTCAGTATAAGACCTTCCAGCTATAATGCAAAACTCTGGGCCAATAGACTCAGGTGCCCATGGCTCCAGTGGGAAATGGTTTCGTATCTTACTAACAATTTTGATACGGTGATTTTTATTTTTTTCTTTCCCRAATTAGGATAAAACCCCAAAGATCTCAAGAAGGGTGATATTTTGCAGGAAAAAAGATCTTTTTCAGGAAATGAAGTATTCCATTTCAATTTAAAGATTTAAAAAAAAAAAAAAATCAGAGTTTAAACTTGTAAAAAATGTTGTGCAAAGTGGTTTTAAGCAGGGGAAAAAAAAMCAAAAATCCTCAAAACTGTTAAGTCATAGTACAAACCATCCTGAAACTTTTTCATCATAATATATTTGAGTCTGAGTTTTTTCAGAAGCTAAAATTTTCTGTAAACAGTTGAAGTTTTTAAATCAGCATTTTTCAGAAATAAAGATAGAGGTCAGCAAATGTTCTCTGAAGTATAAAGTTGCCAGGCCAAACGTGGAAGAAATACCAAGTGCTTATATTTATGAATTCCCATGACAGGTGCAAGAGAAATGTTTCAGAACAGAGTGAGAATCAGAAAGAAGTAAAAAATTACATATTCATTTGTCAAAAATTAGGAAAATCTTGTTATTCACATTGCATCCTACACAACTGTTTTTTTTTTTCTGCTTGGAATTTTACTTTGAAAGCTGCTTTTTAAAGATTCCACCAAGTAGAAAGTCTCCGAAGATGAGTTTTCTGTATTGCATTCAGTCACAAAATCACCTTAGTGTGAAATCACTGGCCACTCAGGTTTCATCATACTAGCCCCTCTCCTGGTCTGGTATCCTGGGAGCCACCACTCATTGGGGGGGAGTGAAGCGGGGAGGAAGAAAAATCACTCCCCACTGAAGATGCCAAGCTGCACGTGCAGAATTTGAATCCCTTAGGAGCTCTAGATACTTCTGTATAATGTGATCTATTTAAAAATATGCTCACACAAGAATGTAACTTTCTTTTAACTAAAACCTTAGTTAAATGAAAAGACAAGCTTGACAAAGGTACTGGAGTGTGCTGCTTTGCTTAACAGGCTGTGGCAAGTATCCAAATTCCAGTCAGAATTGCAGAAATCTCATATGCTGTCAAGAAGTACGACTTCCCTCTGACAGAAAGTACTGCAAGTTTTATGAGAGATAATTGAAGCCAATTCTTGTAACATCCATTAGAGTCCCTCTCAATCTGTCTGTGAAGGGCTAGAAGAGTGGGAGCTTTCCCAGTCAATTCCGCATATTGGTAACTAACAGCTTCCAAGTTCTCTGCTGCTTCCACCTTTAAAAAAGGCCTTTGTTCTGTAGAAATCCTTCCTGGCACCTTTAAATCATTAACCTTTGCAAAACTTTCCTCTTTTGGTGTCTAGCAGAGAAAAAGCACAAAAATATGTGCCTAACACTGTAACGAGAATAAGCTGACTTGATGCTATATCTCACCTCAGGCAGTGAAATGCTGGCAGAGAACTCTGTCTACCTGGCTTAGTAAAGTATGCAGAGGAAAACTGACCTTTACAATATTCTGCATTTTAACAGCTTTACAAACCTCCCATAATTAGAGCGTCTGCAAATCAAAGACAGGGATGGAGATGAAAGTTATAGCACAGGCAGTATGAACAGCATTGTTGGGATGATCCAACGACTGAAGTGGAAAGGTTTGCAGGAAAAGGGGCTCTTCCATGTTAAAGCAGCTGATAGAGTTTAGCTCCAGCTCTGTTAATGGGTATAAATAAAAGCTATAATGGGTATAAATAAAAGCTACACTGTCTCTGAATTGTAAGTCTTAGCATTCAGGATGCAATTACACACTGACACTGCCCTATAAGACACTCTTGACCTCTTTGTACTCCCAGTCCTTCTTCCCACCCCCCCAAATAGCTTGATTCAACTGTCTCTGTGGCTACCTTGTATGCTGTATGAAACACAAACACAACTCAGAAAACAATCTTCCACTTTTTCTCTACTCAGTGGATTTCGTGTATCTCTGCCCCCTCAGATGACTCATAAAATGGACACACACACATTGCAGAAAGGTTATAGTAAATGTTCAACAGTGTGATGTGCCTCAAGACACTACTACTGTTCTTGATGAGATTATTGATAGGTTAATACACATGGTTCATAAAGACTCCCAGTTAGAGGCACTACACAGGCCTGCAACTCTGTAAGCTACACATTCTGGTCTTAGAATTAACAAAACTGTGTTTCAATACATGCTACAATATTCACAAGTATGTTCTTCACATAAAGGGCCGAAAGAGTTATTGACTAAACCTCAGACTTTCATTACTAGAAAAGAAAGATTCAAAGGAAGGAAAGAAGGAAACACAGCCGAGTGACTACATCCTTGTCAGTTTATTTGGTTGAGACATGGATAATTAAACCAGTCTAACTGTCTTTATTTTCAGTGCAAAACTCACTACTTTAGGGCTCCTGGAAGCTCCCAGTTCAGGAAGCTGCCCAAATCRGGTATCTAAACTTATTTTGCAAGGAAAGCCAGAAGCTTTCTTTTGACTCTTCACCCTCAAAAAAAAAAAAAAAAAAAAAAAACCAGAGAAAAGAAAAAAGAAAAAGACCACGGCTATACGTAAATAGCCTACCTACAGTGCAGTGCTCATTAAATCCATTNAAAAAAAAAAAAAAAAAAAACCAGAGAAAAGAAAAAAGAAAAAGACCACGGCTATACGTAAATAGCCTACCTACAGTGCAGTGCTCATTAAATCCATTCACAAAGATTGGCTGGAGGTTTTTTAAACTCAGTTTGCTGCAAAATCTTATTTCATCTACTTGAAGTCTGGCATAAAAAGAGAACCAGGTTAACATACAGCAATGTTAGATCCTGTGAGGACGATTTCTAACACCAAAAAATAATAAGTAAATAATGGAAAATTAATAAGCAAGGGAAGAAAAACTATTTTTTGCAAGTGGCATCTTCCAGTTCATATACTGGAAAACCAGTAACTTTTACAGATTTCAGGATCCTCCAACATACTCAGCAGTCTGCTAGCAGACAGAGAAGGAAGAACGGCTAGCAACACTGAGCGCCTTTACACAGTGCTTTTGCACCTCAAGAAAATTCCGTCTTAAACGATTTTTTTGGGTAAGTTTCTCGAACTAAAGGTGCTCCGTTGTTTTTGCAGAGACCTCAGTGATCCTCAGTGCTCCACCGAGAGCTGAACTTGGGCCGCTCGCGCTCCCCCAAGGTGACGACGGGGCGGGAGCGCCCCGTAAGACGCCGGGGAAGGCGGCCCGGCAGCGCCCGCGCTGCCCGCGCTCCCTCCCGCCGGCGGGGCCGACGCGCGGCGCGCCCGGGAGGTGGCGCCGGCGGCCCGCGGCTGCAGCGGGCCCCGCACCGGCCCGCCGCCTGCCCGCTGCCGGAGAAACCTGGGACGCACAGGCAGACAAACCCAGCTAGCGCTTGACAGCATCTTGCAGAGCCGGGGGCACCGAAACGGGTGGGACGTGCTGCATCCTGGTCCATGCTGCCCGCTGTACCGAACCCGACTGCAGGCTCCCCGGGGACACCCTCTGCTATACACGGGATGGCGGGACCCGTACAGCAAAGGTATCAGTAACGCTAGGAGCTGTGATCCAATATGTATATAAGCAAAAGCCTCACATTTCTACAGAAATCCTTACATGCCTTTAGCTCAAGGTTTATTTCCTCACATGCTGTCTTGAGCCCACTGCATTTTCGCAAACCAGAATTTCACCACACTGCTGGTACACTGGCTCTATCTCCTTGAACCAAAGCCCTAAAGTGGGGCTATGTCTCTTCCACCTTCTTAAAACCCATCTGCTACCTTCCTCCCTTTTACCAAGCAGGGTCTGAATCCACTCCTCCTCCCCACTCCACATTCCTGCATCCCCCAGACCTCTCCGACTCCTGAATCCTGCAGTATAAGCTGTGTACACCGCCTGCTGTGGTATTTATGCCTGGCCAGCCACTCTCCAAGCCCTCAGGCCATCTTGTGTATCTGTCACCCACTCCTAAACCTGCGCAAGCAAGCTGCACAGCCTGCACTCCAGGCCGCCACACCTCTGGCCTCTCAGCAGAGGGATGCCCTGCACCCTCGCAGCAGACAGAACAGCTACGAGCTCAGAACCAGCAGAGCTGGGGCCACACTCCAAAAATACCTGCTGCCTCTCAGCCCTTTCAGGGGAAGACACACTGCATATCAGCCTGATCCTCTGAACATGGTGGTGTGTGGACCACAGAGAAGAGGGTGCCCCAAACCATGGACAACACAGCAGAAAGGATGCTGCGTGGCCCTGCAGGTCTCCCACTCAAAGGGACATGTGCTAGGCTGCAGTCTGAAGTAACTCTCCACCTTTCCTTTCTCACATAATCTGATCCTCCTTCCTTGCCTTGGCCTTGTTGCCCATGGAGGGTCAAAGACAAGGATGGGGCTGAAAACCCCCAAAGCCAGCAGATCTAGGCTTGAACATGCATTGTTCCAAATGGTGGGAAAAATTAAAGGCTTGAAGTTTACTACTGCTGTAGCCAGGGAGTCACTTTCAATCCCCATGCAATCCCTTTGATGGGGACTACATATATGACTAAGAGGGGACTGTGGCAGGTCTTAGCCAGCTTCCATTTCCTCTTCTCCACCTAAAAAACCATCAGTGTCCCATGTAGGCTGGTATCCTGTCTCTGGCCACAGGTAGCATCAGCTACCTGATCAAGATTGGTTTGCAGTTTAGCCATCTCTGGTTCACAGCAAACTCAAATTGGTCCAAGAGAAAGTCTCTATTTACAWCCTTTTCCATAGAAGATATATGTGCTGGGTTGAGGAAAAGAGGAAGGATTCTGCTTTTAATATCTTAATATATAATAAGACATAATATCTTAATGAGAGGATCTTTAGACAACCTTCACTATTTTATATGTTTACATAAACTGTTCATCTTCCTGATTGCCAAATCTTTTCAGAGCATTCCAGTCATTGCCCGGCTACACTGCTGCTTTTGGATACTAGCATTCAACAAATTTTATTTTTTACAGCCATCAGAATGTGCCCAACTGAGAGGAGATGATACGGCCAGGCTGCGTGGTGCAGTGCCTGAGCAAATCCAAGGTCAGAGCTACTAAGCTACTGCAAGTCTGGAGCAGGCTAGCTGGCTGTAGCTTCTGAAAGCGCAGTCAATCAGAATAGACTTTGCGCATCTGGGAGCAAATCAAGCCATAAACTTGGAGASATCACATATGCCTGGATCCCCATGGGCAATGCTGAACTGATCAAGACAAGGCTTAAAAAATAAAACCAAAAATAATTACACATGCATYCCCTTCACACACCTCAGGATGGCGTAAAAAACAAGACAGCATAAAAGAGTGAGTCAAGCCATGGGGGTGTGAGGGCAGATTATTTAAAGAAAGTAATACAAATAAAATGTTTCTTTATTCTAACGTGGAGGCCTAGGATTTCATGGCAAGATATGTGTTGTATTCCCAAAGGGTTTCCTTCCTTCACACAAGCACAGTCAGACAATCAGTATGATCCCAGATTAGTTTCCTGTTTGTGCTTCAGTACAACAAACTATACACATGTAGTAAAAGAGGTTGTTTCTATAGGTTCAGGAAGAATATTTAAAAAGGAAGAGATTAAAGCCATCAGGTCAAGGCAAACCTGTTCTCAGCATTCTCATTCCCAATTTCCAGATTTTATATTTGGTTTCTTCTCATTCCTCTCYCTCCTTTTTAATTTAATTCAACCAGCATTAATCACCCTATTTCAAAAACATCCCATTAAAAAAAAMCCCAGTGATATTTGTATCAGATTTAACCTACTTTTCAGATATTTTGACAGAGACTCTGGGTTTAATGTAGACTGCTGCAGAATGATTTGTTACCAGAGAAAGAAAGCTGCTTACGGTAGGTTAAAACAAAGGAGATAGGTCAGGCTAGTCTGACCAACTGCCCTTTTAATCAAAGATTTTGCTCAGTTTTGGGGGTTTTTTAAATGAATTTGGAGTCAACAAGAAGTACATGACTGACAGACTGTCAGCATGCCTCAGCACAGGCTTTGTTTCAGCAGCAGCTGGATCACACCACAGAGCAATACCAGCATGATCCAGCGTCGGCAGGGGAAGAGAGTAGGGCTGTTCAGTCTCCAGCCCACCTCCCCTATGGCTTTTCTGCCAGCAGAATTTCTGGCAAGAGTCAGCTATGCAGACTATGTCATGGCTGCACCATAGGGTCCCAAGACCACTGATCAAATCAATTGGTATGGGCCAGAGATTCTTAAAGGTGTGACTCGGAGGAACATAGTGAGTCAGAGTGACACAGACCCTGCTCCAGCCAGCCCATCACCTTTTTTCAGAAACTCTGCAGAGARCTTAACAAACTTGCAGTAGAACAATCTGCCTGGACAGTCACCTTCACCCTGTCCTGTGCGCAAACATCATAATTTATCCTGATCCCTAAGAGAAATTGGCCTAAGAACTGGGATGTAATATCCTTTCTACAATATTCCTTATCTTTAACTGTAATTTTAAATAACAACCTGGGATATTTATGTTATTGCCCGTATCAAACCCTTTTAATAATTTCCTATATCCTGTTAAAAAAGTCCTCTATGATCTGTGAATTTGCCACCTTTCCAACATCATTGGCCCCCTCCTAGTTTTTTGCCTTGTTTTGATCTCCAAGTTAGAGTTTCTTGCAAACATGATTGTTCACTTTCTGCTCTGAGGACCATTCTTGCATTTCTCACTGCATTCATTTCCAGTGAGGTGTGGAGTAGATGGCATGGAGAACCTTCCCTCCTCTGCAAGGGGAGACAACAGCCGTGGACTTCAAGAAACATGAATCATAGACTTGTTCAACACCTGGGGAAAACTAGGAGCTGGAGGAGACAGGAGCAGTAGAATGGCTGTCAAGGATGGGAGGTGAGGGGGAGAGGAGTACAAACATGTGGGAAAATAGTAAGAAACTGCAGAGGGAAGAAGATTATGAAGATCAAATGATGGAAGAACAGGAAGGAAAGACTGAGATGCAAGATCAAAAGGCAGAGAATAATGTGGAGGAAGAGAAAGACAGGCATTTTTGGCCTTTAACAGAAGCACAGAGGCTAAAGTTTACTCATAATCAGTTCTCAAGCTCTTACTTAAAAGCTCTTCCATCTACTGATGTAGCCAAGATGTAAGTGAGCACAGCCAAAAAAAGGTGGTGATTGTTTCTAGAAGAGAAACAGAGCTATTGCTATTGCATTTGGTACCTCTTCAGTAAGCCTCAGAAGAACTAACAAGGGCTACGGTACAGCATTCAATCCTTCAGTTAAAACAGATACATCCCACCAAGTCTGGAGAAGCTGTTGAATTTTGACAGTATTAGGAATGAAAAAAAAGAAAAAAGGCCTACGTGATCACTCATCTCTGTATCCCAATATAGCCTGGGTTTGTGAGCTAGTTTGTAACGCTGGATCCTGCTAAAACTTGCCTGAAGGTGGAGTGCTCAGGTACAGTTTGAATCCATGGGACCAGTCAGAGCTCCAAGCATTCAGGGTCTTAAGTCATCCTCATCTAGATAGCTTATGAATGGGAGTTAGAATTGTATATTAGATACACAGAAAACCACCACTGCAGAAGCTATCATAGAAAATGCTGACAAAGAAAACCAATAGCAACCTCCAGAAATGTGTGCCTACCCCCTAACCCTACTACCTCCCCCAAGGAAAAACACGAAGCTTGAGGAAACCAGACACTTTCCATAAAACATCATATTTAAACTCATCACCAAATTTCCATCCAGAAACCCCAAGAGAATTTTGAGATTGCCTTAGTCTTGACCACTGTCACTGGACACAGAATCCGACTGAGCTAACACCAGGCACATGTGAAGCAAGTAAATGACACTCCATATGGACATGGCAGTGTATTGATGCTGTGCCAGCTCCTAACACTACAGCACGTGTAGTAGAGGGTATAGGCAGGTAGAGACCTGGCAGCATAGCAGGGCTGGTTCTCCTGGCACATAAATAATCATCTCACTCTCCCGGGAGCTGATGATTGGGAGGATACCTTGCTGCTATGGCAAGTAGCAGCCTTACCAGTTCCTGCTGCATTTCACTGGGTAACAGCAGTGCTAACAGTCCCCAGCGAATGTACTTTGCAAATGAAGTTCAGAGCAGCTACAGATTTTTATTTACATGTCCTTGTGAAGTTTGCTTGCAAAATTAAATACTGCCTCCAGATACATTTATCTTTTCTAAATTTCCTCCAGTTTGGAAGAGAAAATGCCAGTTTGTCACACCACTTGAAGAAGTTGCAGGCACCTACCTTAAACTGCCAGTGCCTTCCTCATTGTCCTCTTATAAGCATTTTACGTTTAGCACTATACACATTCTAATTTACTAATAAAAATAATAGTAATAAAATAAATAGATTTATCTGATAAATTGTCTTCACTATGACATCATGTTGTGGTTTATTACCTCTCTTTTGCATTGTTTTTCTTCCTCAGGAGGACACAATACCTGATCACCTCCATAAACATCTACAGGACCAGGACAGTAAGTGACAAAGCCTTCACCTGGAGTCACAGGATTTAGCAAACCTGGCTGTATTGCTCTGAAAACTGCACATAGAACCATAGAATCATTAAGGTTGGAAAAGATCTCTAAGATCATCGAGTCCAACCGTCAACCCAACACCATCATGCCCACTAAACCATGTCCCTAAGCGCCTCATCTACACGTCTTTTAAATACTTGCAGCAATGGTGACTCAACCACTTCCCTGGGCAGCCTGTTCCAATGTTTAACCACTCTTTCAGTAAAGAAATTTTTCCTAATGTCCAACCTAAACCTCCCTTGGCGCAACTTGAGGCCATTTCCTCTTGTCCTATCGCTTGTTACTTGGGAGAAGAGACCAACACCCACCTTGCTGCAACCTCCTTTCAGGTAGTTGTAGAGCACAATAAGGTCTCCCCTCAGCCTCCTCTTCTCCAGGCTAAACAGTCCCAGTTCCCTCAGCCGCTCCTCATAAGACTTGTTCTCCAGACCCTTCACCAGCTTCGTTGCCCTCCTCTGGACACGCTCCAGCACCTCAATGTCCTTCTTGTAGTGAGGGGCCCAAAACTGAACACAGTATTCRAGGTGSGGCCTCACYAGTGCYGAGTACAGGGGCACRATCACTTCCCTASTCCTGCTGGCCACACTATTTCTGATACAGGCCAGGATGCCGTTGGCCTTCTTGGCCACCTGGGCACACTGCTGGCTCATATTCAGCCGGCTGTCAGCCAGCACCCCCAGGTCCTTTTCTGCCAGGCAGCTTTCCAGCCACTCTTCCCCCAGCCTGTAGCGTTGCATGGGGTTGTGGTGGCCGAAGTGCAGGACCCGGCACGTGGCCTTGTTGAACCTCACGCAGTTGGCCTCAGCCCATCGATCCAGCCTGTCCAGGTCCCTCTGCAGAGCCCAATCTCAAGATATGTGTGTTGTTTATCTTGAGTGAGATTCAACTATTGCCCAGAATAAAAATATAAAAAAAATTGGCTAAACATGTATGTAAGCATGTCAGCTTTGATACTAGACACTGGAGTTTCCTAGAAATTAATCCTCCATTAAAACAACAGATGGCCCTGCGTGTTCCAGAGGCTCAGAGCACACATGGGGGGGTGGGTGACTGATGGACTTATGAATGACTGGGTCTGCCTAAACCTTAAGTTGGATTAGTATAAGCTCATGCATGTCAGAAATGGTCTGCAGCATTGACATTTCATGTCAGCTTCGTGGAGCCAGACTTCTTTCAGCCCCACACAAAATTGTGTCACGTGTAGGGGACAGTGTAGGAATATGTAAGAATAAACACATTCTGGCAGCTTTACTGGCTGCTTTGATGCTTTCAGCCAGCAACGAATGAAGCCCCTGCTGATTCATCCTTTAAATCAGTGACAGCTACTTAATTAACAGCACCACAGCCAAGCTGCTTAGGACTAGCACTGACCCTTCTTAAGGAAAGGAAAGTTGTACAACACATTTTGAAGGTCACCTCCCAGCAAACCCATGGTTCACATTTTTGGTGAGTCAGGTGATGTACAGTAGCAGAGATAAGCACAAGTCATGCCTGCACTTACAGAGCTGGGCAGGCTGATTTGAACACAGATGGCTCACAACCCTGTCCTACCTGACTCTATTAGGCACACAGATATTCTTTCTCATACAAAGCCACGATTCTCCATGGACATTCACAACCAAATGGTTGTCTATTACCCAAATGCTTTCGCAGTCCAAAGAGTATTTACAGGAGTTGTAAAGGGTCAGTCAGTTACAAGCTCTTCAAARACCATGATAGCCTCTGCTGTAGACCATTTTGCCCACCTTTGAATAGTCTTCACCTAAACAGTTCTTAAATGACATGTGCAAAACCTGTCAGTTGCATGAAATGCATGATTAAGGTACAAGCTACTGAGGCTCCAAAGATACCTTGCTGAGGGGGTGAAAAGCCATATACCTTATGTCAGACCTTACAAGCTCCAGCAGAAGATCCACTGAGCCTGAAGAATTTTTGAAGTCAAGTCATAAAAAGCCCCTGGGCTCATGTGAAAGGTGGGTACAGGCCAACAGAGTGCACAAAAATTTCCCACCATTTGCACAAGTCCTCACAGTCCATTTCAGAAGCAGGCTGTTACAGGACGGATGGGGTTAGTAAGCACGGAGAAGAGGCCAGGGCCATGGCATGACGATGTTTGTTAGCAACGTGATTCTACATTCATTCAAGTACTTGTCAAGATCAGTAAAGAGGGCAAAAGGAGGCCTTGTCTTATTAAGTTTACAACCCTGGGCAGAATGAAAACAAATTGTTTCCAGATCTTTTTCTTCATTCTTTTTAAAAAGTCTAATGTTTAAATACTTGTACTTAGAATGGCTTTGAGAGAAGCTCTGATAATAATAATAATAATAATAAAAAGAAACTATAATAATTTTTCATGTGATAATGTTTGGCTGTTCCTGTACTTCATCAAGAAGAGCACAGAGTTAACTGTAGCTTTTATGTGCACAAGCACAAATATCCTCACCCTCACTCCCTCTCTGCTTGTTCTCCACATGCTTATAGGGCAAACAGGGGGATGTGAGGGAGAATACCACTTTTTTCCCACTAAAATCTTTGCCATAAAACACAGAATCCCACTTTCTTCCCCAGCTGATAAAGCAAAAACTTCCCTGTACCATCTGCAACTCATACAACTCCACATCATATTCCCTCCCAAGAACAGAAGCCAGATATGTTCCTTTTCCCCATCACTCCCTAAAACCCTATAAAATACTGGCCACAGGTGCCAGCAGAGCACTCCAGTCATACCACTTCCCCAACAAGAGGAAAAAGAACCAGAAAGAAGAGCAGAAACTGAAACTGGGATGTGAAGCACTTAAAGAAAACAAAACAAAAAAGAATGCCAATTTACACGTTTACCAATTTATTTGAGAAAAAGGAAACAAACAAACAAACAAATTTATCCTGTCCAAACTACCACAGAAGACAAATACTGGGGGACACAAAAGCACCACCAGAAGGTTAAAGCTAGTCATGCCAGAGGCCTGAAAAAAACTGATAATAGAGGCAGAAACTAATCCATTTGATGAACTAGCAGCAGAGTTTATTTTTATTGCAAGGAAACTTGCTAGTGGCAGAACACAGACTGTCCCGCTGGCTAAAGCCCACATATTTTGGCATGAAAATAAGCTGTAGTTACCAAAGCAACGAAGTATCTCAAGACCTGAACTCTGGCATCGCACCAGTCACATTGCTATAGGAACAGGGGACTGGTGGACTTGACCATGATATGTGACAGCTGACCCCTCACTTGTACAGGCCAAGAGTCTGTTTCCCTTCATACTGGATATCATCCTAGATTAACTTTTGTGCTGTTCGTAGCTGAATGTTTTGGGAGACTTCTAGCACAGAGGATATGTATGCACAATTTAGAGAGGACATACAGTTATTACAAGCTCTGCTAGTTGGATAGCATACATTTTTCCGTAAATGAAAGAAGAAGTTGAGGAGGATTTTAATCAGCCCACAGAGATTAGAGGAATACAAATATTTTTTTAATTGGTTATACAGACACTTTGGTCTTTATTAATGGAAATCTCATGCACCTCAGAATACTTAGTATAACAAAAGCCACTCTGGAAGGTTCATCAGTGGCTATCTGCTGTTCTATTTAACCTCCTTCACTCATGTAATTAAGATAAAAAATGGCATGCAATTTAGGAGGAAGAGCAAAGCAAAGAAACTAACAGTTCACAAACAATCCAGGGGCTGGAAATTATTTGGCTGAAGTATTTGGTGGATGTGTATGTTACATTCAAAGAAAATGAGATCCAGAATAATTTACTATGGTCAAAAAGGAAGAAATACAGATAACAAATCTGCAATTATGGGTTGCACAGCGGATATTGAGTCCTGCCTTTGTTGACTGTCTGTTAGATTTTCTTCATGCTCACCCTTTCATTTTTTATTCTATCTTCTATGTATGGGAAAAGCTTCCAGTCATAATGTGAAAATCCACTGCCACATCTTTCTTCACATATCTCTTTAAGACTTACCTCCTGCTCTATCCTTTCTAAACACAGGACAGACAGCTGGTGTGCCATGGCTGCTGCTCATTAGACTAATCTTAATCAGTTCACAGCTACCATGCAGTCCTCCTGTCAGTTTGTCTCTCACTGTACATTCACACAGCAAGAGCTCTGGGGCAAGGAATATTTATTGTCATATATAAGCACTGAGCCTAGCACAATGGAGCTCTAATATCTGACGTATCTAGATGCTATCAGATAAACAAGGAAATCATTTGACACAGCTTTTGTCACTACCATTAAATCACCTGAAGGAGTTTGATTTCTAAGTAAGAGCTCAGCAGCACAATTCTGCTGTTGTCATCTGCTATTTTTGTTTGCACGAAGTGCTCTGCATGAGTACATCAGAGGCACAGATGTTGCACCACTGTTTTCAGTGGAGTCAGCCCTCACATATCCAAGAGCAGGTATTAGCTAACAAATAATACTTGGGTTTTACTCATTTGTTTGTATGTTGGGATCTCATATGGAAGCTTAAAAGCACATGCACATGGCAAAAAAAACTTCAAATAAAAAGAGGCAACAAATGTTACAAGGGCCAGACTTTAAGCTAGAACCAGGAATTCAAACCCTGGTGGAAAGTAAAATGTTTTTTAAGTTTCAGTTTAAAAGGTTTAACTTAAAACCACCTTTGCAGCATCCTGATTTTATGGCAAGCTGCTTCAGCCTGACCTCTTCCCTTGGCTCAGACTCATGTTTGCAAAGGGAGCATTTGCCCTGCAGCCACTTGTATTAGTTATAAACCACTCAACAGCTCCTGTGCAGTGGCTGTAATCCGCTGTGATTGTCTGGATAGGGGACAGTTTGCTCGGATAGACAAGCATCCACTTGCCTTAAAATTGCTTTACAGCTATGTCCAAGTTTTCCACAGCACATTGTTTCAAAGGAGACCGAGACTCTCACCATCCATCAGTTAGTCTCTTTGCCTGCTGGTATTAGTGGCCAATGCGCTGCTGCATGAAAGAACAGCTAACCAGCACCCTGCTTTTACATGGTGCTATTCTGAGGAAGGGGAGCCACAGATGCTCCCGCTCACCTTAATGGGAACTGAAGGCACCATCCACCAGTAAAGCTTTAGAGACGTGACTCTGCCTCTCCCCAGAGCACCATCGTTAGCTCTTCAGGAAAAGCCAAAGCTGTCTGATCACTGTTAGAAGAGCAGTGGATTTACAGCACAGTCTAGAGCATGGTGAAGTCAGATCACAGTTTTCACAATAGCCCAGGATTAGTCTCTAGTCAAAATTCAACCTGTGAAGCTTGGACCCACAAGTCTACCCCACCAAATGATCCCCTTTCTACATCATTGGCTGACTAAGGGATTAGAGGCAAATGACTGCCAGAATCCAATCCATAGCACTGATATCATACTTGGAGCACCTTGTAATGAGTGCAGTGCCTTTAAAGTAGCTCTCATTTAGAAATGTACAGTCGTCAGTCAGCGGAGTGTTAGCAAAACAGACCCTTTAGGCATTAGGTCCCTCTTGAGAAACGTGAAGCTTTGGCTCCGTTTGCATTTTACTCAGAAGAACCACTCTGCAGAGTAATAAAACCCCCTCCATGTGCTATTGCCAGGCCTTTAAAAAGCACTGGCAAGGCTACTTATTTCTTATATTAAACAACATGTGTAACCTTGCTGTGGCCAAATTGAACCAAACAAGTTTCTGGGGTCAGCCAGTCCATGAGTGAAACACATCATCATATGGGAAAGGGGGGCTGGCCTATGCCTTTCCTGTGAACGGGACACCTCATAGCTCTTGTGCTCCAGGATCCCACCAGTGGGAAATCATGCTGAAAAAGCCCAGCGATACCAAAGCCCAGCTATTCTTTTTATTGAGACTAGCCTTTCCCCATCACCTTCCACCTGCCAATGGATGTGAACATATTCACACTGTGGATTCTTCTCTCCTATCCTTACACTGACTCTACTGCAGAGGATGACTTTGTGTCCCAGTAAGAAGCCAGACAAGCACAGAGGGCAGGAATATCTTTTCACAGCTAGGGATTCAGAACACAGGATTGATGTGGCAGAAGTAGATGCAGAAGCAGCCACAGCACTTCTGGGTGGGAGTTCCCACCAGGATTATTTTTTGTTGTTTAAGTAAGGAAGGCTTCCGCAGACCAATGAGGACATGAATGGTACCTCCTCTGGCCTGAGCATAAAACATGTGCCATTTGGCCTGAGATGAAATTTGCAGAAAAAGGGCTCAGACACAGTGACATGGTGCTCATATACAATGATAGAAGCAACCACAGAAAGGTTTATCATTTATCATGTCTGTGGTTGGACTTTCTCAATCCTGTGCTGGTTGGCAATTTCCAGCTCTTGTGGTGCATTCTCTTTGTAATGTTTTCAGTTCAGCTCCATTCAACACTTGCCCTTCCTAGATTATTCTACCATTTTGTTCTCCTCATCCCTTTCTCTTAGTTTTTCTTTTCATCCTCTCAAAAGCAGCATGCCTGTTTATCATAGCATTCACATGAGGTTTCCTGCCAGTGTACTCCATCCACTCTGTGCATGCTATTCATACTACCTAGTTTGGGGGCCCAGCCTTCCTAGGTGTCCTCTGCAGGGGCAGGAGGAATAAAGGCACCCCCRAGTACCATTCAAACCCACCTGAGAACAGAACTGCCTCTGCATGTGCCTGTCTCTCCCAGCAGTGACTGAAGAAGTGGTCTAAAGGCACCAGACCTCCCAAGGTAGTATCAGGGAGCAACAGGAACAGGGCTGCTCTACGAAGGAAAGCAACCCAGAAACCAAGGGTGACCACAACGTAGGCAGATGCAGAGCCGTCACTGACCAGGGCACAGTCCCACAGGGCCTGAGAAAGGTGAGCATAGCAGGGCGGTGATAGCAACAGGTTCCATTGACAGTCCTGTGATCATCAGACATGGTAAACAAATCAAGTCCAAGGTCAGTCCTGAAAATCCACTCAGTAGGACAGGGCTGGGTGTTGGCACACCTATAACATAGCTAAAGCCGTAGCTGGGTGCCCAGGCCAGAGCTCACATGGAGCTCYTGCGGCAATGAGCAGAGGGTGCATGGGTGGAGGCTCCAGGCCAGGCTGGTCAGGGCAATGAAAGCCTATTAGTGTGCTCAGGGCCCCCATAACTAACCACCTCAATTGGGTGCCCAGAGGTAGGTCCTGTGAGTATGAGCCTGCATGACTTGCTGTCCTGCATGCCGCAGTGAAGCTTCATTCGTGGCTGGCACTTGCATTGCAAGCATGATACACAGCAAACTAGTGCCAGAGCTCAGAGTGTTGCCCTGCTGCCGGGAGTTTGGCTGGCTGCAGCTGCATGGTGGCTACGTCTGTGCCCTGTCTCGTCCCCCTGCCAGTCCTCAATCACTGACTCGACTCGCTGGCTTGATCTCAGACCTGCCTCATTGCTACAGACCTGCTGGGAGATCACGGGATTCTTGGCTGACCCAAGAATCTTGGTTATCATCACGGGTCCTCTCTGATCTTCTTGTTTGGATTAGCRGGACTGTGCCCTTGTCGATGAGGGTGCTACTCCTGTCTCTCTACTTGCCACGTCTCTCAGGTCCCCTTCCCTCATGGAGCAGCCTGCCTTGCTGCTCCCTGACAACGGGCAGAAAAAACCTGATTTCTGGAATTCTGGAAATGACCAAGCAAAGGTAAATTCCCAAAGATTTTCTCACCCTACCCCCAATTATGCCATCCACCTGTTCACAGACACGCACAGAGAGGCACACATCATCAATACWTTTCAAGGAAGTTGCACACAATATCATACAGGTGAGCCTGTCACATAGAGGGTATGAGCCGGTATGACGCCTTATGGGAAACTGGAACCCCGAAGGAGTGACTGAACTGCTGTGTGGGAGAGGTTCTCCTGCTGCCCCACAATGAGGATTACAGTCTAATGAGATAACTCATTTCTTTCTGCTCTTTCTTTTCAGAATTAGGTTTTGCTCACAAACCAAAGAACTACTTAACAGAGGATGATAACATTTCTCTTTTTCTGCAGTTCCCAGATACTTAAATTACACTACCTTAAATCCCTTCATACCCAGATAGAGTGGGTATAAGAAATGAAAGGAATCAGATTCCAGAAGAGCCTTCATTAAATTTGGCCCATCTAGGTTTCCCTCTGAAATGGATAGTAAAAATTACAGAAGCTAAAAGGCCTCAGGTGATGGATTATAAAGAGATGCAATTGGCACAGAACAGAAACCAACTGAAAATGTTCCCTTCGAACCCACTGTGAGGAGACTGCCACGGGAGAAAAATCAGAGCATCGGTTATCCTTCCTTGCCATTTTAAATTGGCTACTTGCATCACTTTCATCGACCTTCTTTTCAGATGCCATCGGCCCCCACTGATTCAGACAAAGTCTCATTCATCCAGGGAACGAGGTTTGACTACAAAAAGAGCCACCTAAGAAATGGATTAGTCACAGGAATTTACTAACCACAGGAAGGAACAACCGAATAAAATACAAAGGAAAAATACATTGCAAAAAAGTTAAGTGAGAGCTGCAGGACTCAGAGACTGCAGACTGACTCTTGATATGTAAAACTATGCAAGTCTGAGGTAGTTGCTGTTGGCCAGATAGTAGGCTTATCTCCTCTGAGATCATCAACATTTGTATGCGTGTTTGAGAAGGAAGTTTTTTTTTAAAAACCATTTTAATCACTGAAATTTGTTCCATTTTTATGACGATAATGAGGAAGAACAGAAGAAAGGTTCCTAATATAGAAGTTTTTCTATTAAAACTTGTCCTTCAAGCTCTTCCATCCTGACAACTGCTACYTTCCTAGCAATTAGTCCTAACAATTTTCCTAGCAATAAAGAAAATAATTTCAAATTGCTAGGGTAGGTGGGTTTCAGGATTATTTTTTTTGAGTGGAGAGCCCTTAAACAGTAGTGTGTGCAAAATCCCCAGGGGGAAAGGATGATAGAATTTAATTTTTTTAAATTCCTAAATTTAACATCTACATCATATGGATATTAGATAATTATGACAAAGAGTATTAAATCATCTGGTCAAATTCCAGCAAATTTCCCATTCATTACTTTTGGAAAATATTCGAAATCATTACTAAGAGAGCAAGCAAAGAAAGCGTGGCATAAAGTGATGCATTTTAGCTAAAACTAAGATCAATTGTTCAATAATACAATCCTTACCTTAAAAATATGTCTAAATAATGAAAAGCAAATAAAAATTAAGAAGGCAACAGATAAATAAGTTGTTCTTCCTTTCAAACCAGTAAGACCAGCCACGGCGTTTTGCAGAATTACACACACGGAAGATTATCCCAGATGTGTCCTTGCTCTTGTGATCAGCAAAGTGGAAGTACCAGCAGCTGCATGTCCACATCTGGTCCTCAAATATATATAACCCTCATGCCACTTTCTCCCAGCATTTTCCTGCTCACTTGTACGCCTGGACCATGGTAGCAAGAGGTGTTGTAACCAGTGGAAGAGCTATCTACATTTTGTCTGTCATTTTCAGTTGTGTATTTGTCTCCCAGAAGAGGCTGCCTCCACAGCATCTTAGAAGCCTCCTCAGATCAATGTAAGGGCACACTACAACTTCACTAGAAAACAGCAATCATGTTGCAAGACTAAGTAGGAGACTACACATCTCATTTTTCCAGGCTCCCTTCACATTCAGAGAATATCGAAGAAGCAATTACTGTCTCAACTCAAGGGTAAGTTTTAATAATTTGTTTACTATAGAAATAAGGAACCAGAACATAAAGGCTTCTTTTCACCCAGAATGCTGTGGCCAAGAGTAAGATCCCCTGCTGCTAGTCTGTCACTGCAATGTGTCGTGTGACATACTGTGACTGGTCCCCCTTTGGTGAAATGATTTTAGAAAATTACCTTGTTTCTGCAGAGGTTATTTTCCCAGGCTACATTCCTCCCCAGACTCTGAAACTCCCAACATCTGGCTGCAAGCTCAGAATAGAGTCATACAAGCTTTCTTGGAAAGACTGTCAGACTTTGGAACTTGCTAGGGGAGGACACCAGAATACTGAAAATAAAAACCTTTGCCTTCAGAAAAGAGAAAGGAAAAAGAAATGAGGAGGAAGTAAAAGGGGAAAACAGCAGCATACTAACTAAGAGAAACAAAAAGAGATTCCCTCCAATTTTATTAAATCACCTGCTTTAAGGTCTTTCCTTAGTAGAAATCAGTGCTAGACTGACAGTGAGGTGTCAGGAGAAGACAAGTGGGGAATCATAACCCACATCCTTCTCCCTCAAAGTTTTTTCATTTCCCTTGGGGTTACCCAGTGCTGGCCACCATCAGAGGGAGAAATCTGGACTAGAGGAATGTCACATTTGAACAAGTGTACTGAATCCTACATTCAGCTAAGTACCTTACATAGAAGCAGGAGGGCAAATTGGCTTCAGGTTCATAGAGTTGACATTTTGCACAAGGTAACTATTTTACCCTTTTCTGTTCATTATAGGAATTGCAATGCACCATCATTAGAACCTGCAGAAGGAGGTAAAATACTTTCACTGATAAAACCAGCAAATCCCCACTGGTGGGAAGTGAAGCTTCTTCATCATGCTGTTCACCAAAGGACAGAGCAGAGGGTTTCCTGACAAGCTGCTCCACATTAATGTCTCTGTGATTAACGCTAAGGAAGGAATGAGAACCATTATGAAACTCGGAATTACTGAGCAGGAATGACAGCTGACATTCACAGGGCACTGCCTCCTTCTCCAGACACTGCGCTTTTCTAACCCCCACACACCTTGACCTTCACAGGCCACTGAGTCTGTCAATGTAAACTGGAGTCATCCTGATCTACAGCATCTGAGAAGCACTTCTTTTTAGTCCTCTTAGTTGCTATTTACATAGCAACAAAATCCCTTTCTTCACATTTTACACTTATCCCAAGGAGAGAAATTACAGCTGATAAAAAAACATGGAAATATGCTGGAGGTTTCTTCATCTGCGGAACTTGACAATAAGCACATTTGAAACACTTGCTGTGTTGTTACTGGAAAGGAAAGAGTGGTTTACTCAATATTTAAAAATGTTTCAAATCTGAACAGAATAAAGAGGGTTTGTAGCCATGGTAACATCTACATTCATTTTTTAAAAAACTGTAATATCTCTGAAGATTTGTGACACGATGCAGCAAGCATGTCACATTGTGTAGGCTTATGTTATGTCTTGAAAGCCTGAATGACTTGATGTGACCTGGCATGATGCTATGGATATTTAAAAAAATTCAAGAGAAACTGCAGTTCTAGTGGTAGGTAGAAGGTAACAAGTTTTCACATAGGCTTAGAAAAGAACACAATCAAATGACATTCTTAAATAATTCCTTAAAAATTATGCATTTGTGGAGTACTTTCACAACATGGAAGGTAAAAGATTACAGAACATTGTGGCTGCACGGGAAAAAGGTCTTTATCCAACATGTGGCATGTCCACTGGGACTACACAGTTATTGTAGTAAGTAGGCAATGCATTTTTTTCAGAAAACGTAAAAATACTCTTATTATAAAAATGTATTGCAAATTCAAATTTAACTACTGGAAAGTTA
The DNA here is from genome assembly GCA_035582835.1 of Phoebastria nigripes. Classification (NCBI taxonomy): domain Eukaryota; kingdom Metazoa; phylum Chordata; class Aves; order Procellariiformes; family Diomedeidae; genus Phoebastria; species Phoebastria nigripes. The sequence continues at coordinate 841,371 of JAYKAV010002508.1, read as the reverse complement.
ATATACATTGCATTTTTTCACTATTTAGGCTGTCACACTTGGAATTTTAGAGTGCTCATTTAAAATATTCTTGCTTTGATTTCTTTTTTCCTATTTTGAATAAAAATTAAGACTTTCAAATAACTTCTGAGCATATGCTCTTGAAAAAGTATCCTTTTGGCATCATTAGAGCTTCAGACGCTGGATCAGACTCCTATTTTAATGATTGGACTAGGTACAATATGTGAGATCAGGTAATTGCTAGTCCAAAAAGACGATATGGTGCTCAGGGGAAAGACCAAAGGGAATTTGAAGTATTTTTATTTTTTAACTACATCACCATGCTTTGTATTCAGGAAGTTCCAACCCCGAGAAATGTCCTAGAGAAGGAATAGATTGTTTAGCAAGGTGTCCACAGGCCAAGTCTGCAGGGAAGATGAAATTTATATCCTCTTCCTCAAGGGCTGATCCTACAATCTTATGTGGGTTATTAGACTCATGCATTGTGATAACATGAAACATCTCTGACAAAGACGTAGTATTCCCAAAATAGCATTTGTCATTACATTAGAGTAGGCACCAGCTTGATATAGAACACTTTTTGTTAAGTTAGTATTTTGTAAGTTGCCTGAGAAACAGCAAGATATGAGACACCATTTGTAACCAGTTCACATCTTAATGAAAGCAGTATTTCATGGTACAAACTAAAAACACTCCTGCAGCACTCTTATAAACAACAACAGCAGCTTTCTCCCCAAAAACAGAGGTAAATCAATTCTTAGAGAACTATTTTATAAGGGAGCTACTAGGCAATCAGTTCCTCCAAGAATCCCCACTTGGACACTGTCTTCCTAAGAGGAGTTGTAGAAGAGTTGCAGAAATTTATTTCCTAGACATTCTGGCAAAATTTTGACAAAATACATTTGGAAAAGCATGCTGCATGGAAGAGTCTCGCACTAGCCCTGAAAGGATAACCATTATTTATTTTATTCCTTGGACAGGCATGACTTTGAGAGCGTGGAACTATCGAATAATGGTTAGGAAAGATCATCCACTGCACCTCACAGTCTTGTCGGACTTGGTCCCAAAGACTGTCATCTCCATGGTGTCCAGAGACATTATTGTCTCTGCCCCAGAGATGAGCTCCCTACCTATGCAATTTGTTCTCTGTATTACGAGCAGGCTGCAGCACTAGGAACAGTTACAATAAACAGGAAGTTACAATAAACTTTCTTTTGCTTATTTTGACAAGTTGGGTTGCTCGAGGTATTTCTCACCTGTGCCACTCATGAGTTTTCAGTGCAGCTCAGCCCATGTTTGTGCTCTGACCCGTCACTGGCTCATGCACTACAGGTTGGAGAACTCTGAATGAGCCAACAAGTTTTTCGTTCACAAACCTTAGTCATATTGATTTCTCTCAGGATCTGCCAGAAAATGTTTAGATCACCCACTGGCAATAGATTCTGCCTTAACGGTCTAAGTGTATGACCACTTGATAAACTACAAGCAGACTTCCACTCAATAGACTTTAATAGCTAATATTTGCTTGGAGACCCTCCACACTCAGGACCTGCTTCCTTTTTGAGATAAATCATAAAGAGATGAGCCATAACTGAGGCAGAATACGTTGATTTAAATGTCTTTTCTTCATCTTGTGGAACTGTCTAGAACATACCACATGCTCATAGACACTGACAAACAGAGATTTGAAAACATGAGCTCTTCCTCAAAGACAGGACAGTAGTTTCATGTAGAAACTTCCCACAAACAATTATGACCTGAAATCTACCCAATGCTCCATCTTTCCTCATGCAGAACCATGCCCTGCAAGCCTTTCTCCCACCACTAAGAACCAACTGATGCTCAAATGTAACTTTGTATAATGCCACCATAGAGATTAAAAGCATTTTGATTCAGAAGGGATTGTTAGGATCACCTGCATGGCAAAAGCCTCAAAAACTCCCTTGGAAATGCCAGTGTCATGTCTTGACACCAGTGATAGTTTATGTAGCCATTGATAAGTCCCAACCAGAAAAAAGTCAAAGAGCTTTCAATGGCTGTACAGGGGTTGCACCTGAGAACACCAGCAGATGAAAAGACCAGTGTCTATTCATCATAAAGGCTCACGTTGGATAAAAGCCTTTGAGGCTTTGCTTGGAACTGCTTGGGGGAGTACCTGTTAAACAAATCTGTGCCTTCATAAATTCATATTACTGTTTTCACTTCCCACTTCTTGTGATTTATTAGGCTAAATCCTCACTCACTGTGAACTGAATTGACTCGCTCATTTGACTGCAGCACTGTTACAGTATTTTACAGCCAATATAAGCTTGTTCTATTGTATCTTGTTTGTTCTGATTTGCAACAAATAAAACAGTAAGTTTTATGATATGCCCTTTGAGATGTTAGTTTTCTTTGGAATCTAAATTTAAACTAAATCAGTCTCTGGTCCCACCAAGGACAAATATTTTAAAACTGCTGCCAGCCATGCCTTTTAGCCTGCTGCCTCCCCTTTATAATTATTGATGTTGGCATTATACCAAGAACCATTTTCTTGGTGTATCAATAGAGTTGTGTTTAATTTGACATTTTACTTTCTGAATAAAAAACTGGTCTTAGTTGTGACATCAGTTTCAGTGGGAATTTTCAAGCAATAGAATCAATTATTTATGCATTTTAACAGCATTTTCTTTCCTTGATCTCATTGAGAAAATCATTCAATAATTCTTCACTAAGTGATTTCCAGAAAGCACGAGGTTATTTGCAACAGACCACATCATGCTGAAAGGCTGATTAGGCCTGAGAATGGCCATTGAGCCCCATAGCTTTTCAAAGTGAGGTCAGACCTGGATCAGAACCAGACACCTGGCTCCTCCTGCCTGATGCACACTCTAAAAAGAAACTCTGTGATCTCAGCTTAGTTCTTAGTAAAAGCATTTGTCATCATGTTCCACAAGCAGAAGGAAAAGACAATCCTTTTCTTTCCACAGGCCTATTCTGATCATGTTCCCAGATTATGATTAGTTCACTCTGCTATGTTAACCTGCAAGAATTTGGGGCAACAGCTGCATAAACTATGTATTAAAATTATACACATCAATATTATATTAAATCAAATGTGCAATTCCCACATCCACATTGTATCTGTTCTCACCTGCCTGTTATCTAGGATGGGATAATGATGACACATGCATGAAGTAAATCTCCTGGCACACCCTTGTCAGTGGGCTCATGAGCTCACTGTACAGCAGAGTGCTGTCTATGTAGGAAACTATACCCACCTCAACTTCAAACACCGGCATTTTTGCCTTGTACCCTGCTGTCTTCTCTGGCACAGTGATGTGGAAGGCTGCATCAAGATGCTGTGAATTACTGAACGCTTAAGGAAACTAGTTTCTGAGTCTTGTTTTTATCTGAACACACACTTTAAGGTGAGAATGGGATGAGGTAAATGTCTCTGTTTTTGTCTCATGTCTGCTTATGCAGTCGTTCTGCCATAGCCACCTTCAGGAAATAAATTATTCACCAGATATGATAAGAAGCCTGGAGCTCAATAAAAACCTGTCAGGTTTCCAGGTCCCATTCAGATGCTAACATTAGCGTTCATCTTTCAGATAATACATAGTCAAATTCATTTGCTAACTTATTATTTGACAAAGGAACTACAGGTCACATTAAAGTTAATTTATGAAATCACTTAACTGAAACCCCACACCAGCCTTTGGCTTTCACCTCTCCAAAACATTAGCAGGCTATATCACGTATCATTGCAAATGCTTTTGATTAGAATCAGCAACAAAGGTGACTACAGTGCAGCACAACAGCTGGTTTTAAGAAAAGCAGGTCTCAGTCAGCTTAATTTCAAAGGCCCTTGAAACCTAGCTTTGCCATCACAACACTAATTCACAAGTCAAGATGTATGCATCTGCATGTTATAACCTTGCTTTGAAGGTCATGATGGCAATGCCTCATCATGTAACATATTGAAGAAACATGATCAGCTTTTGATGCAGCATCCCAACACCACTGTACTAACCAATTCCTCCTGTCACTTGTCTGTATTAAAATCAGGGGGATGGAAACATGGAAAGCGTTTATCTGTTTACGCTTTAAAATCATGACCATAACTTTCATGAAGTTCACACGGTCATGTTCAGACAAGATGTACGGAAACAGAAACAAACTCCTGTGACCGTAGAAGCCTGCACACCCTTATTATTCCTGCACATGTAGTGAAAAATCAGAAATGTGGTCAGAAAGAAAGAGTATACCAAAATATAGCAGAAAGTTTGCTCTGGTTTTCCACAAAGTAGCTTTCATATTTCTGTCCAGTGGGTAGACAAGCAGGTAATGTCAGCTTTCAAGTATTTGTAACTTTCCTTTCTGTTTCTAAATTTGCTGAGGGAAATTTGTCACTTTCCCCCTTTTCAGACTTTTATCTCCAGCTTTGTCAAGCTCCAAGTATAGAAACGGTCTTTTCCAAAGTAGGAACAATACATTCAAGGGAGTTCCAGATGCATATGGGCTTTCTTCCTTCTTCTTTTAATGGGTGGTTGACAGTTACTACTCATGGAAGAGGCTGGGACCATTTCTCCACTGTTGAATATGGCATGTTTATCAGCAAAATAACCTGCACACACTCCTCTTGCGAGATAGCTCACACTGTAAGTTATTTTGCTGCAGTCATGCTGCACCTGATAGATTACTTGCTGTCCTATTTAAGTTTGCCTACCTACATCAGTGTAAGATCTAAGTTAGCCTCACTGCTACTGAGGTATTGCAACAAGACACACAGTGTTTGGACCTCCGACCCCAAAATAAATTTAAACCTGATGATGACATAGCTGGTAATGACCAAACTCTGAACATGCAGAGCCTTTCAGAAGCAGAAAGGTCACAACTAACCTGCCCCACATTTGAAACATCTCTGCATAAGTTTTGGCCTCCAAGCTGTCACTTGATCTCCCATGCACTACCATGGCACAATAATGCGAAACTCCACCTGCACTACCTTATGCCGCCTTACCCTAAAGAATTCTGAGGACAAATACATGACTGAGAAAGGCCCAAGTGTCCTCTCAGATCCATTACCATAGGTTCAGTGTTTTACACCTACATTGATAACTAATTTTGAACAGAGAAAAAAAGAAAATTGGGAGGTAGAATTCCTCCTTTGGTGCTTCCTCAGCAAGCATAGACTCCTTGCTGTTCACAAGGCAAATACAACCCTGAGGTTCCCTAACTTCTGGCCAGTTTTCTATTTCTTAACGCAAACTTGAGTATACTTTGAGTGGATGTCAGAAGGGATCTGAAGGACAACTCTTTAAAGAAGCCACATGTCAAAATGCCAAAACAAACCAACAACAATCAACCAACCAACCAAACAAGAAAACCCACCACAAACCCAAAACTTTAAACCCATACAAAAACTCAGGAAACAGATGAAAGCCTCACTCAGAAAAGTCTCCCTGTAGGGCCACTGGAAGTGTGATACTCTACCTGTATATGATTAGATCAAACATTATATGATAAAAACAAAAATTAGATCCAAGTTAGCCTAGAATTGCCTGATTTCTTCAGATACACAATTTCTCAATTTAATTCCAAAAGTCTTTCATCTCAAGTGCACAAAAGAAGTGGAATAAGAATAAATCCCAGATGAGAATGTGCCTTCCTCCTCCTAAAGTGAAGAACACTTGGCACCCAACCACAGTAGAAATTACACATAATCTGGCAGCAGAGAAAATATTGCTTTTACACAATATAGCCCCTATGAAACTGGGAACAGCACAAGAGGAGATGGATACAAAAAGGTTGCATAATAAAGAACTGTTAAAACAAGCTGTTAATTTTCTGGAAAAGTAACAGGCAATCTGCCTGCAAGCTACTGATCCATAAAAAGACAAATAATTTTTAGTGAAGCTACTTGAAGTGATTTTTGTTGAATCTTCTCTCCCAGGAGAAGAACTCACCCCCCCAACTCCACTCCCCAAGCTTTAATTTTCTGGAACATACAGGAAGATTAGTGCATAAAGGAGAGAACATCTGTTTCTTTTCATCACTAAAATAAAGATGGTTTCCTCTGTACAGAAGATTGCAGCCCTTGATCTTGAGACTGTAAGTATTCGTAAGTATTCGTTATTTAAATGCAAGCAGGCAAGAATCTAACAGGGCATTATTTCCTTTTAAAATGAATAAGTGAAGTTGCATTGTCAATCAGTTATCTTGCTTTATTCCTCTGGCACATGGGACAGCATGCAGGGGTAGGGGAGCAGTTCAGGTAATCCTCAGATGATTTCAATATTGTCTTTTTTCTGGCTTTAACAGGCAACCTCTCCCACATGGTCAGCAGCATTCTGATATAGTTTCAACCAGGATTTTGTTTTGTTTTCCTCCTGGAATACCAGGGTGACCCTAAGTATTGAGGCATTTTTTTTAACACACACAAACAGGCATCACTGGAAAAATCCTATTGGAAGCAAATGTACCTCTGGTGCATACCATTAACACTGTGTGTTACAGTTATATGGTTGTAGATTACAAGCTCTTTCCTTTTCCGAGGATTTGCATTATTAGGGTAATTAATTAACACAATACAAACTTAAGAGCAAGCCTGCTTCTTGAGTCTTGATGTTCCCAACTCTCACACTACCGTCAACCCCAACTAAAGGAAATGATGGGGTTTGCAATCTGTCTCCTTAGATTGTTCCATTCATATGGTTGACCTGTTCTCTGAAGACAGGAAAGTCTTTGTCGTGGTTTAACCCCAGCCAGCAACTAAACACCACGCAGCAGCTCGCTCACCGCCCCCCACCTCCGGTAGGATGGGGGAGAGAATCAGGAGGGCACAAGTAGGAAAACTCGCRGGTTGAGATAAAAACAGTTTAATAATTGAAATAAAACAAAGTAGAACAGTAATAATAACAGTGGTAACAACAACAATAATAGAATATACAAAGCAGGCGATGCACAATGCAACTGCTCACCACCCACCGACCGACACATAGCCCATCCCGCGACACGAGACCTCCCTTTCCCGGACCACGCCTCCTAATTATATACTGAGCATGACGTCACATGGTATGGAATACCCCATTGGCCAGCTGGGTCAGCCACCCCAGCTATGCTCTCCCCAACCCCCAGCTTCCCATGCACCTGGCAGAGCATGGGAAGCCAAAAAGTTCCCAGTGCAAGCCCCACTCGGCAACAACCAAAACACCAATGGGCCATCAACGCGCCTCTCATACCAAACCCAAAACACAGCACCCCCCCCAGCTACTGGGAAGAAAGTTAACTCTATCCCAGCTGAAACTGGGGCAGTCTTTTAAACATAAGCAAAGAAAAGCTGGAGCTGTCCCTCTCATAGCTTAATTTCTGCAGCTCAGGATTTAAAGGTGCCCAATGCCTGAAAATTTATGATTCAACCCACATATCCGAGATCCAATGAAATGTATGGGGTCACTATCAGGCATTCACTACTTCAGTCTAGAAACTATTTTTGCCGTTCTCTATAGCTAGGACAAATAGATAAGCCAAAGAGAGAGTCAAAGCTATGAGGGTTTGGATAAATACATCCTCATTACCTTTCTCAGAGAATCAGAGACAACAGGGCTGAAAGGGACTGTAAGATATCATCTAGACCATTTTTCTGTTCTGAATTAGGAACTATTCTCTCTAGACTACTCTTGATAGATGTTAGTCTGCCCTGTTCTTGGAAACCTCTAGCAGTTGAGACACCTCACTGTTCCCACACAGTCTATTTCAGGCTCTTCCTAATCTTACCATTAAAAAAGGACACCTGATTTCTAACCTGACTTTCTTTTCATAAAATCACAGAGATATTTAGGTGGGAAGGGACTTCTGGAAGTCTGCAGTCTACCCTTCTGCTCAAAACAGGGCTAACTTGAAAGCTAGATCAGGTTGCTCTGGGCTTTCTCCAGCTGAACTTTGAAAATTTCCACAATTTCTTTGGACAACCTCTCCCAGTGTTTGATGGGTTTCATTATGAGTCTTCTTTTTCTCATATCTAGTTGGAATTTTCTTTGCTGCAAACTATGTCTAACACTGTGCACCTCTGAGAAACAAGAATGTGACCTGCTGTGGTCTGTAACCACCCAATAGATAACAGGAGATAAGCAATAATATCCCTCTTAGCTTTTTCTTCTCCTAGCTGAACAAACCCAACTTCCTCGTCCTCTCTCCTACATCATGAATCACCTTGGTGTTCCTCTGCTGGTCTTGCTTCCATTCACAAACGTCTTCCAGCATTCATCCCACTTCCAAAATGTCCCAAAACAATGATATCCTCCTCTTTGCCTGACATCAAAACTCTCCTGACACTTGTTTTCAAACTAAGCAAACCCAGCTCTTTCGTTCTTGCCCAGAAGGCATGTTTTCTGAGCCTTATTCTTGTTGCTCACATGGGGACTTCCTCCAATCTGCGCTCATTTTTCTTGACCTGGAGACAGTGTGCACCAGCAAAGATCATGTTTATGCTCAGTAGGAAGGATTATTTCAAGGATATTTAATTCAGCATAGTTATTTATACATCCCAGGGTAACTTTAGATTTTTCCATTTTATGATGATTTTGCAGGCTCATGGTCAATTTGCACCCCAGTGTAACTCTTTGATCCTTTTCTACAGAAACATTGTTTCACCAGCCATTTTCCAGCTTGCATTTAGAATAAAATTGGCAACTATATGAGTTTAAGTCCACACACATTTCCTTGCTGAATTACATCCTAATTTTTTGGTCTTTTTTTCCAGACCTGAAAAGGTTACCTTGAATTCCAGTGTGGCTCCCCAAACTGCTTGCACCTCTTCTGCTGTCTCTGCTTCTCTTGATTAAGCTGACTCATGACTTTCATCCTAGCTTACTCAGCTGCACATCTCAGGGATTCTCCTAAGAAAGAAGTGTTTGTACACAAATCTACAATTCTTCTCTCCTCCTTTTACTCAAAGTTCACTATTCAGGACTGCAACAAAGAAATGCTTTCTGTCACTACAGAGCTGGGAACAGGATTTGAAACAAATGGTTGCATTTCCACTGCACTTCTTACATCAGCTTTATGCATAACTTTTGTTTGTGCTGCAATGTCATATAGACCAAAACATGCACTAGAGCTGGTGATCTTTAACCACGTACCTACTGACATCATGTAACCAACGTATTTTACACATGCTGTACTGGATAGTGTGTTGGCACTTACACTATATACGTATGTCTCCTACCATGACGTTCAAGAACTCCCACTCAGCTCAGACATGAATTGGACAGACCTACGCATCAGAATGGAAATCTGTATGAAATCTACCCACATCCCTAAAACCTACAGGTTCTTCTTAGAGTCTTCAGAAGAAATGAAAGAATCTTTTTGTTTTGTTTTCAGGGAGAAGCTATTGACAATACTTCTTTAATAAACCATTTATTTTTAAATTTATTCTTAAATGAAGTTTGCTAGCATCCTAGAACCGCCAAAACTGCTCTGCACATTGAAACATCACATATCTGTAAATGAATACCTTTGACCTATAACTGATATATTCTTGGCACCTGCTTCAAAATCCATGAAAGTCAGTGGACTTGGAGGAAGAGGGAACCCTGTGAGCCTACATGGGCCAAAAAGGTCCACTTACAGTGATCTGATTCCAGGCCTAAGTCTCAGAGGAGAAATTGGAGGAAAATAAGCAAAGCCATTTTGCATTCCAGTTATTACTACTGGGTACCCATTTTACAAAATATATTTGACAACTATTTAAAATAACAAAAAACCACCCCCAAAACAGCATATCAGAAAGATATCAGCCCAGTCGCATACTCAGTCTGATTGCAGGTTCCTTTCTCTATGCTCAGTTTGACAGTCTGAGAATGATGAGAAACCTCTGTGATTACAAATCCTCCATGTATCTTACACCTGTTTCACTGGGGAATGAAAATGCTTCAGAGCAGTCATTCCAGAAGACTTCCTAGAATTATGTTATCTGACTATAGGGCCTCTTCCTATTATTTTTATATCCTGTACCCAGGCAGATTTTCTTTTGGTAGCATCCACTAACTACATGGACTCTTTCACAGAGTAGAAGACAATGATGTCCCCCATACTCTTCTTTTTGTCTGCCTTTCTTATTGCATCCCCACAACTTGTACCCTTATCTATCATCTGCCTCGTGTACCCATTAAGTTCTGTATTCCCTCCCATCACCTTGAGGTTAAGCTTATTAACGTTTTGACTATTTGTCTTCCAGAGCTGTATGGTACCTTCCCCCTCCAGCCCATGGCTGTCCTTGTGGTGGGAATTCTACTCTCATGGAGGAAATCAAATAAAAGAGCAGGCATGTGGCCTTTTCCAAGAGTCATTTCTGCAGAGACCATTTGGGGGGCCCTGCATCCCACAGAACTTAAACTGGGACCTTTCAGTAGCTCGTGATTTTACTTGAAAGAGAAAAAAAAAACAGAGCTGTTGAGAGAAGTTTCCCAAGTGAAACTTAAGACTCAGAAGGCAAGGAAAGAAGGTTCTTTTTTAAAATATAAACTGTTATAAACTATAGCACTATAAACTGCTGCTCTGGAATTGAGATAAATTTAGTATGGATTCATCACTGAGAAGTAACTTCTCCTGGTATGTGAGCTATCTGAGAGCTTTTGAAGCTGTCTTCACTGGACTCTATAGAGGAGTAAACAGAATGGCATGTATCTCACTGTATATGTGCTCTTGCATGGGAAAATCCAGTTTAATCCCTGGAATTTCAGCTCTCCACGTTCTGTTCTTAGCCAGGCAGCTGCTTTTAGAAAAATCTTTTATCTTCAAGCAAGACAAGGAGCAAACAACATTGACTCCAAGTGATCAGAAGCAAAGTTTCTACTGCAAACACCAAATGCTTTGAGCTGTTTCAAGCATCTGACTTCTGGTTAATAGTGTTCTGTGAGCAAAGGACAGTGGACAAGAGAGAAAGGAAAGAAATCAGAAATTAAAGGGGTGATTAGGGGTCTAACCAGATCTCTTTTTGTCACAGAGTCTTCTTAAAGTAATTTCATGGTTTTTGAGTTTAAAGAGCAACATACATGACAAAACACATCTACTTTGCCAGATCAATTCAATGAGTCAACAACTTTACATTTGCAATATTCGTTTTCCATCTTTCAGTGCTCTGCTGGCTGTCAAACTAATACACATTTCATGGTGCATGAAGCAAATCACTGGAGAGAAAGGGGAAAGATCACTGAGGTCACTGATCCTGCAGCTAATATAAGGGCAGATTTTGGTTTTGTCAGGTCAAGTTTTCTTCATGTTGTGATCAGTTCAATCTCTTTGGCCTAGAATCTTCTCCCACTCACCTGATGTGAACTGGACTAACTTATCTGAAGACCAGCACTTAAACTTCTCTAAGTGTGACAAATTAAGAGGAGGAGTTTTTCCACTGGTCCTTTCTTTGTGCATTTATTTGCACTTAGACAGATTGAGTGCAACTGTGTAGTCTTACATACTCATTTCGTATTTGCATACCATCAGATAAGTGTTAGGGTGGAGAACAATCTAAATTTCATCCCATGTGAAAAAATAATTGTTGTTGGGCCACCCTGACCACCAAACATTAGTAGGGAACCACAATCATTCAATCTAAGTTTCACAGCAATAGATATAAAGATTATTTTCTTAAACATCTCAGTGTGAAATACAATGAGTAAATAAAGAACATTCCACAGAGATAAGACAGGGAAACTTCATGGGATACAATAATATGACCACATACGCAATCAGTGATTATGTGGATTAAAAAAAAAGTAAATGTTTTTCCTTACATTTTAAGAAGAAAGGATAAATAACTACAGTCAAAAGGAAAAAAAAATAATTTGAAGGATATTAAGAAGGGTTAGGGCAGAAAATCTTACCTAATTTACCAAAGCTCAAAGACTAGCTTTTCAGGAAGGCTGGAGCTTCTACAGGTGGGAGTGTCTGCATAAACAGTGTTCACTATCAGAACACTGTCCTGGTGCCAGACTGTTCTTACCTTAATCTACATAAGGGGATGAGATGCAATCACATCATTTTATCTTAATCTACGTATGGTAAAGGCATTTCTGTTGCTTATTTTGTGATCAAGACAATTCTTCTGATTTGTTAGAGCTCAAAATAACATGAGGTCCAAACTGGATCAATGCTACTTAAAGAAAATTGTATTATTTCCCTGAATTATGTTCTGTGGTTATCTGAAATATCAAAATAAAATTTCAAGTACTGATAGAAACCTTATCCCCCATTAAGCTTTCTGGCAACAGAGAAGCAAACACAGGGGCTGTAAATACTAGGGTGAAGCACACCAGAGCTGTTACCTCAGTAGGGCTGGTATTTTTTTAATCCTATTCATTATTCTTAACTCTACCACAAGTCTCAGCTGTTTCATACTTTTCTTCCTTACATTATTGCATTGACAAACACACTTTGAGATACGGGATGTTTATTCACTCTAATTTAGGGTATCTGGGGAATTGTACCACCAGAAGGGAATGATGTTATTCCCAGAACAGAGATCAGAATTATGAGACTACTCTCCTCACGGATTGTTCTTCCTATTTCCACATCACTCTTCCAGCACACAGTTAGATCAGCATGTTCAGTGCAGGACCTGTTTTTCTATGGTTTCCAATGAATTGCTAGAGGTGCTTTGAGACTACAAGGACAGAGGAAAGGCTACAAACAGGCTGATGGGGATCCTGGATGTGAGCCACAGAAAGCTGACCACACACATCAGACCAAATCATCTTCCACAGTAGAATAAATGCAGACCTTATTTACTCCCAGTTTCTGTCTTGATCATCACTGTAGTTTTCTCAGTCTTTAATTTCCTGGCAAATGGGAGATGTCTCATGCAATTTTGAGTAGAAAAGGAGCTAGTGGAAAAAATTAGAACAACATTCTGCTGGATAACATGTTTTGGGCGAATGGAGATGTTTCATCCAACGTAACAGTAAAGTTTTGTTTCACCTTCTCATCTGATTTCTATGACACTTAATACAAATAAGATTATTTAAGTGTAAGCATAATTTCATACATATTCTGTTCACGGCACTCTGTGTCTCGTTTCAGTTATGAAAAAAATTGCTAGCTTATAAAACATTTCGGTCTGAGATTTCAAAATTTTCAATTCCTTTCATTAAGTATTTTTACTTCTGTTATAAATTTGGGACAAAATATAAGGGGGAAAAAATAAATATGAGAAGTAAGAATTTCCCAAGTGATAGAAAAAGTGACTGTCTATAAATTACTATTATGCCTCAATCCACGTCAGGAGAAAGCCAAAAGTCTTTCTGAAACAGTTTGTGTTTTAAGTCACACACACTGTGTGGTGCCTCAATATCAGAAATTTTATGTTGAAATGGAGCTGGAGTCTTTACGCTCTTCCTAGACTCTTTGAAAAAGTGATTACATTAGTAATGTGGCCCTTGAATGAAGCTGGTTTTTGCAATTTCTTTCAGGAAATGTCATGAAAACTGCTCTCAATAACATGACTACTTGAGACAATAGATTTATGGAAACTTGCTGTACATCCTATGGCTTTTTCACTTGAGACGTTATCAGCAGAATCCAGTTCAGAGATACTAATATCACTTGTATTCAGGCATTTTACTGAAAGGAAAGGCTGATGAAATCAATCTACCCTATGAAAGAAAGATAACACTGTGTCAGCATTAGCCCTTTAATTCACTGAGATCGGTTCATTAGCTGTAACTTTTCTCCTAACACAGTCTGTTGCGATAAATCCCAGCATTGTGTATGCAACTCTGCGTTAGCTCTTGTTGGCCTTCTTATTTTAATTTTCCCCTTAAGGTAAAATCACAAAAGCCAGGAGGCTACTGTTGCAGATGTAGGATTACAAGACAGTGTGTACTAGGTAGCTGATGTGCACTTACTTAAATACGTACTGATACCTACGCAAGCCCTTTCAGCAGGCAGACACTGTGCACGCTACAGCTCTACTTCTGAGTGTTCATTGACACAAGCTAGTGTATTTGAAATAGGTAACATGGTTTCACTCAAAAAATGCAGGCTAATGAATGAGCACTTCTGTGTTTGTGCATGGAAAGTCCTTTGTAGGAAACACCTTCCCTAATAACCACAATAAGATGACATGAACATCAGGCTTTGTTTCCAAAAGTTGTGTTGAGGAGATTGGCTTTGGAATACTAGCTGGTGCAAATTTTCCCGCTTTCCACTTCTCTTGCATGCGTTGTTCTGTGACTAGCAAAGCCACATTTTCGGCACAAAGCAGAGAGACCATAATGCTGTCCAATTCAGAGCATCTCATGACAAAGGTAATTACTATGGCAGCATGGTGGGAAATTAGTTTGAAATAGATTGATGCTATGGAAAACTGTGAAGTTCTGCAGGGTTTGAAACAGCAGCCTTAAACCACAGGACTGAACAAAGTTTAAAGAAACAGAAATCCAGTGTGATTTTCACTTCACCCCATATCTACATAGATCTTGGGAGATTCAAGCTGGTCATCAAGCAGTGTTTCACCAAGACGCAGTGCAGCTCTGGAGCAGGTGACTCAGAGAAGTGATTGAAACTCCACCTTTGGAGGTTTTCAAGACTTGGGTGTAGGAAGCTGCAGCTGATCTAATCTAGCATTGACAGGAGTCCTGCTTTGAAGCTGAACTCCAGACCTCCAGAGGACCTTTGCAACCAACAAGAAGTCTGTGATTTGATGATACTTACACATATACCTAATAAGAACTATTTCACACCTTTGGTATCAATACAGGAAAAGGTGAGGCTGATTCAACAGTCTGCTTGCTGGCTTTCAAGGCACCCACAAGCCCACACTATTTTTATGTTAACAAGCTGAGAGAAGGGATCTCATTGGCCTTATAACATCATCTGTGAAATGCAGTATTAAACATCACTTGCCTACTTTTAAAATTCACAAGATGGGTACTTGACTACTCTCTATGGTAGACACCCATGATGCAGTGCAGTTCATTACGTTTTTTTTTTTCTTTTTCTTTTAAGTTATTCCCTATTACTCTCTACCCCACTGTACAACCTCCTATAAGCCCACTTCCTCCAAGCCTTTCATACCTTCTTTATAAGGCTGTTAGCAGCCTTTAGAGTAACCTATCCCTTTAGGAATTTGGTACATTTGTTTGCTAAGATGGATCATGCTATCTTTGGTGCTTGCTTCTACACAGAGAAAGGGAAGTGTTATGTAGCCTGAAAATAGGTTCAATTTAATCAAAGCAGCTTCTTCAGAAGAGACCTGCCCTGTCTCTGTGTGCAAGGGTASAGCAAGAGAATATTCTTACCTCATTTTTACCTGACTCACCTGCTTATCCACCATCCCAACTTTTGGCCTTCAGTCTTGGCAAAAGAATTTATTATTATCCCATATCCCATCCACACACTTTCATGTGTTTCTGCTTCACACATTTACTTCAATTATAGTTCTCAGGAGGATGAGAAAGTCTCATTGAGTCTTTTGAAAGACTTTCCCTCGTGCCCACCCTGAACACTATGACAACCATAATAAAAATAATCAATTTCTAAACTAGACAACCACAAGTGTAAAGACCCTTTCAGGCCTGAGCTTCATTTTTTGGAGGGCAGATCAGGAGATAATTAGCTAGATTTTATGCTTGGAATCTCCTTATATCGTGAATAAAGAAAGTTGTGAGGAAGAATTTCTATTCTTATTTGCACCAGTGCAAATCCAGAGAATGGCAATGCTCACCATGGAGTTCTTAGGACACACACCACTACGACAGGGTAAGTGTTCATCTCAGTGGAAGGCAAGATATTTTGTTTTACCAGCAATTCATATAGACAGAGTCAGGGAAGTCAGAGTTTTAGCTGTCACATTTTCTTGGCTACACAAACCTGGATTGCTAGTTTTAAAAACTAGCATTAACTGTTGCCTGTCCCTTTCTTTTTCCCATCAGCTTTTGTTCATATTCCACACATAAAACCTGTTAGATGATCAACAGTAAGTGATAAAAGCTGCCTCTATATATGTGTTGCAAACTGCATCCTGGTGCATTAAAATGCTTTAAATAGACTTATTTAAATGTTAAAATTATTTCGCTATTAGAGTTTTTTCTTCCAGGATGCCAAACCTTGCCTAACAAAACCCCAATTTAAGTGAAGAAAAGTTTGCTCAGCTATGAACTGTCAGACTCACTATCTTTATGGTTATTTGTATTTTGAAGATTTTCAGTACAGGCTTTATTTGTGGAGATTTCCAAGGGAGGCTGACCTGGGAGTGCCAGTTTGGCAAAGCAGGCTGCAAAATGCTAAGGAGAAAAATATGTCCCTCAACATTTAAAGATCTTTAGTCTTTCCTCTACGTGTGCGTAACAAATGCATGCAGGGAGCAGACTGCTTTTTTGTTACACTGATGAAACACGAAGGGCATGGAAAAATCAAGCAAAGCTGAAGCAACGCAGAAGCTCCCCTGGGTGGGGTGCTGAGCCTGGGAATTCTCCACCTGCATAGTCAGGCAGTGCCAGTGAGGCTCAAGTATGCACAACACAGGATGCAAGGGCTCTGACGGGAGAGTTCTGTTCTCTAGTATACCTTTCTCATAATGCACCACTGAACAAGGGCAGTTCTTTCTGTAATCAGATAGGAAAAGGTTTGCTCTTACATGTCATTTGCCTTTCCGCCTGAGCTGTAAAAAGAAAACAAGAGAAAGAGTTGAAAGAAACTCATGGGATAGCAGGAATTCTAACGAGTAATGAATTCTAGCAAACAGTGTAATCAGATTGTTGAGTGAGAATTCTCCACTGAGAGATGGGATTTTTTTTTCCCCACAGTCTTGTTTCT
Source organism: Phoebastria nigripes (assembly GCA_035582835.1). Taxonomy (NCBI): domain Eukaryota; kingdom Metazoa; phylum Chordata; class Aves; order Procellariiformes; family Diomedeidae; genus Phoebastria; species Phoebastria nigripes. The sequence continues at coordinate 824,571 of JAYKAV010002508.1, read as the reverse complement.
GACTCTCCGATGACTTGTTTATATGGATATCTCCCCTCCAAACTCTTGCAGATGATTATAAAGCTTGAGGGAGCTTCTATTTGTAACTCAATAGCCATGAGATGCCCCTGCCCACCTAAGTCACATGGGTCTTTTTCTGTTACTCGTATCTGGTCAACTTCTAAAACCTTAAAGCTCCTTCAAAATGGCTACAATGACTCTCCTGGTGCACAGTTACCTGACAATCCATGTTAATAAGTCATTATAACCTCCAGCTCTGCAAAAAGCTGAATCACAGAAATACGTGAAGAAAAACAGGTTTCTAAGTACTTTGGTGAGTTCACAGGAAAGTAAGTAAGAGATACCTGGCAATTTGGTAAGCTTTCCCTCTTTTTTACACTTTAGGTGTGTGATCTTCTCAAAATGGCATTTTGCATTTCTTCTTTCAGTGAGTGATCTTGTTTAAGTAAATCCCAATCACTGGTTATCCTTATCAGAGGTCTGTAACCTCTATGCGGCTGAGGAATGATAGCTGTGATCCATTTATAAAACAGATCTTAGCTACATATAAATAGCACTGAAGCTGCTGCCACCCCTTCAGTTCCCCAAGGCTGCTCAGCTCATTCCTCACTCCTTGACACTTCTCTAGCAGCCCCTCTGGAGCTTCAGAGTGGAGACTTGCCTGTGGCACAAAAGCAAGAGCTCTGCTGTGCTTCCTAAGCAAGAAGGGAAGCAGTCACTCACACTTCATTAACTAGTGGAGCACATGTCTCTTTCCAACTTCCACACTAGCATGCATTTCACTGATGGGCAGGAATGGGGCAGACCCCAGGGTTACCAGAGGAAAATTAATTCCTCCCTTCTACCCCCTTTTCTTCCCAAAAGTTACTTTAAGCTTTACTCACTATGGATAGAAACTAAGGGTCCTTGACTCAGCCAGGACTCAGCATGGTTCAATAAGATACTCAGTCTCTCCTTCCCCTGGATGAGAGAGAGGGGAATAAGGGGTCATTCTCACTAGAGGACCCCTCTACAGCAGCACTGATCCTTCCACTGCCAAAGTAGACCAGATTTTGCTAGTCACATGCAAAAAACCTCCCACGTGGCCATCATCCTCACAACCCATTAACTTAGCTTGACTCAAAACACCAGGTTCAACTCTAGCCGGAAAGGCATTTTTAAACCCAGGGGCACAGAGCTCCTCTGCCTTGACTTTATGGGTGAGACAGGTGCAGGGCCTGGGCGAAAGACTTTATTCCAACCTGAAAGTGAGGTAGGATGCTCACTGCAGAACTGGACCTGTTAATCTCTGCAGCTAGGAAGATCATCCTGACCCCATCTAGCTCCAAATAAATGTTTTCCTCCTTTGCCTTCTGCAAATTACGTAAGTGGGGCACCCCTCTGGAGCCAGAAAAGAGGGCTGCTGTGGCTGCAGCTGCTGCTGCTGCTACCTATGAGGGAGGAAGGGAGAGGGAGCAGTCAGTGGAAAGAGACTGGCACAAGCAGAGTAGCTTTTGCTGCAAGTAAAGGCTCTCCAGCTGGGGCTGCGTGGGAGGGAGCAGAGATTCTGCCAGCAAGCAGAAAGGTGGAGGGTTTGTCGTGATGTGGTTTTGTTTTTTTAAACACAAGCTAATTTTATTCTCCTGTGGCCCCTTCCTCGTGTAGAGCTCTCGAAGATAAGAGTTCACGGCACTTCAGACCGTACTAAGCACAGGTTACCAGACTGGGCAGACAGGGGCTGTATCAACAACCTCAAGCATTTTAAATCAACAACAACCAACCCACCCAAAAGTATCCCCTCCCTATCATCAACAAAACATGTTTGGTCATTATCGGACTTCTCGTCCTAAGGCGACTCCTAATGTCCTATCTTTGTGGCCTACAGAGCTAGGAAGTGTGTGTGGGTACATGCATGAGAGACAGCGAAATAACAGCTGAGATCCTTTTAAAGTTGTGGAAATCCAACATGATTTCAAGGGGGTTGGGGTGGGGGGAAAGAATAATAAAAAAACCCCAAACAAATCAAACTCCTTATGCTTCTTTCCCACCCTCAGTTTGTCTACACTCAATGAACAGGGATGAGAGCAGCTCCCTCAAGAGTACTGCATTAGTACTTTCGCCCACATCTGCTGTACCCAGGCAAAAATGCCTCAAGGCCTGCCCCAGCTGCACGTCCCCCACAGTGCAGTTAATGTGCTGAGAGGCACTGTTTTGGCCTAGTAATCTTGTTTACACATGTTTCCGCTGTATTTTATTTTCTGCATGCCTGTGCTGTAATCTTATTTACCAGCTTTTCAGCCCCAAAGGTGAAAAAATAAAATGAGATACCAAGAACAAAAAAGAAAAGGCAGGAGGCTCACAGGAATGCCCTTGCTCATCTCACGTAGGCAGTAATATGCTCTTTCATCACTGCCCTTGCTGCCACGTGACAAATTGCACCTCTGTACCGAGTGTTCCCCGAGTGCTGCCTATTTTTCTGACTCGGCAGCACAAAGTAAAGGGATTTGTGGAGTGACAGTTAATTCAGATAATTGTATTTTCCTACTGCCTGTGTAACAGAAATGCTAGAGCTCTGGGGGCAGAGGGTTCCACGTGTGCTTGCATGCCTTATATAGTGCACCGTATGCCTGCAGCTGCCCTTCTCTAGTCCCATCTGTTGGAGACTGATGTTGATTTTGCTCATCTTGCCTCCTAAAAACCCAGCAATAATAATGGATGAACTTAGTGTTCAGTAGAGTGTTGGCAGCCGATTCAGCTGGGCACGTTACAGGCACGTGCTCTGCAAGGTTTCTTTGCTGCAAACACACTCACAAGTCTATGGATCTGAATCCTATGATTAAACATCCTATCGTAGCCAGGTCTTTGCACCACATTCACCTCTGTGGATTTCAGTCTATCACCTTTCTTAAAAGGAGACTTTTCTGTTGTGTTTCTTGCCTACCTAGGACTTTTTTCCTGTAATTACAGGCACAAAGCCCACGCACAGGGCTAGGAGCTGGTTAGGGACAGAGTCAATTTCTAAGTAAACTCCCTTTTTCAGGTTGAAGATATTTTCATCCAAATTGAATTTTTATTGTAAATTAAAAGCTGATAAATAGAATCAAAGCGATTTGATTAGCCTACTCTGAAATATAAGCTTTTTAAACCATGAACATATTTGCTGTTTTAGCTTTTCATCCCAGCCCAAAGTGGAAATCGTCCTCAGAACCTCCTAATTCTCAAAGAATGAGTAAACCCAGTTCAGCTACCTATGTGCTTTGATCCTGGCATGCAACATCGCAGGCTTTCAAGTCTACCATGGAAATATTGATCCATCTAGATGTACAGCTGCTACTAGAGCAGCCCACATAGCTAAGATTATAATTCTAAAATTGTTATCATTTTGTTGTTATCCTTTGCTTGAACCCACTTACCAGTTTCTTCCTTGAACGAGAAATTCTATACTAGAGCAAAACAAAATCTACTCATCCTATGGCAGATACTTAAGGAGGAATGTTAGAATCAGAACATATCCTCCTGGCCCCAGTCAATCAATTAATTTTAGGGGACTTCCTGAAATGAGGGCTGCACCCTATGATAACTGTTTCTTTTTCAAGATTTCTATCCAGGCTGTGCTCTGCTGGCTTTACCATAACAAGAAGTAGACAAAGTCCTCGGTTTTTTACTGTGCATATGTTGCAATTCCATGCATTTGTCAGAATTCTGCAAAAGTTACAGTAGTAACTGAATTATAAAGAGAAGCGTTATCTTTGGATTGTGAGAACAGAGAACAGTGGACACTGTAAGCCATGACTGTCCTGGCAGTGTTTATCAGAAGAATGGAGCAAGAAAGGTAATAAAGAGAAAGGCCATTGGCCTTACCTAATAAAAGCAATTTGTGAAAGCAAACAAGTTCCTCCAGGAGGTCAAAACTTGCCTTCTATCCTCTAATAATGACAAGAAGTTAGAAAGAAATTAACGAACATGCTTTTGGCAAAACAGCAGCAGTAGTTCACCTAAATGAAAGAAGATGTCCTATAGCTAGTAACCCTAATAATAAGCCAGCCCCAGCTGTTTGTTCACATGAATATATCTTGTTACTGATTGGAGATGTCTAGATGTGTATACTATATCTCCAAGATGTAACAGGAGTCAGAAGCTGTCATTTTTGGGTACAGGAGAAAATACGACTGCAGTCAACAGTGCAGTGAGGAAGATATGTCTTGGTACAGGTAAGTCCATAGAGTCAGACTAGTCACCCATCATCATGACCACTATCATCTCTCACAGTCTTCAGACGTCTCATTGGAGGTCCTATTGCCCTTTCCCTGTGGCAAATATCCTAGCAGATAGAGTAGCAGACTGAATTAGTTCAGACTTAATTCTGTTTAAATGGGGCACTTTTCAATTTATACGATTTAAAATCCTGAACACAGGCTTGGCATACAGCATTAAATGGACAAGATGAGAAATGTCCTTCCCTCTTTGAATGCTTTGTAAAGAACTGTATTTGGTGTAGTCTTACTTGCAGCAAGGATATGTTCCCAACACATTGAAACTTACAGAAAATTTCCCATTGACTCCACTGAACTTTGGAGACCCAAAGGAATATTACAGCAGTAAAAAGCTACTACTGTACAATAGCCTCAAGTTTCTCCTGGCAGTGAACATCTTCTAAAAAATATGCCAAGAAAAGCTGAATCTCCACAAAGCAGAAGAGACATTGGATGGTTTCATGTCCTTACCCTGAGGGATTTTAATGGCTATGAATGCTCATAGCCCACAGAAGTTTGATAAGTTGACCCTAAGATCAAAGCCTATTTCCAGACACTCAAAAATTTACTCATTAAAGCCCCAGTCCTGCATCCATTTGTGCATGTGTGCGGTCTGTTCATGTCAGCTAGGGCTACACTTAAGCACAGAACTGAACACCTCACTAGATTTACCCACTACAAAAGAGAAGCACAGAAAATCAAGGGAGTTGTAAAGAACTTGAATATCCACATGACAAGGGTGAAGGTCCACCAGTTAAAGGCCTGAGGCTTGCATCAGCCCACAGATTCCCCAGGTTAAGTTACTCTTTTCTTTTCCTTACTAGAGAGGATTAAAAAAAAAAAAAAAACAAATTCCTTTAAAAAGGTTGTGCTTCATATAAAAAAGTTTCATTTAAATGCAGCTAAGCTCTCAGGTATTCAGTGGGTATAAATCGGAAGAGCTCCACTAATGTCAAAGAAATTAGGCTAGTTCACGCCAGCTGAGAATCTGCCTTAAAGACTCTGAAAAGGCAGAGCCAGGTCCTACAGCATTCAGTTCAAAAAGTAGCACAGGAAAGTACTGTCCTTACACAAACTTCTCAGAGCCTTCTCTTTTGCGTTAACTTCAAATGGTGGAGCAAAACAACCTCCATCCCTTGGATGTGCTGCTTTGGTGCTCACTAGGCTCATTCACTGAACAGCCATTCATCAGAACACGTTGGTTTTGTCTGTGCTCTGCCTCAAATGTAGGGTCCATGAACAAATCAGCAGGATGTTGATTCTCACAGAAATTTTAGGTACTGTACTCAAGTTAGTATTTGTTAACTTCCAATGAGAGCCATATGCTTGGTACTCATCTAATATACCTGCTCTCACCAAGAAAACTCATGCTGGGCCATTTACGCAACCCAAGCCTTTGCTGTTCCAGGCCAGTGGCAGATCTCCTGGGCTATATTCCTTCTTAATCATACAATAACTGGGAGTTCTGAAAGGTTAAGCTAGCACTCCTTAGAAACTTGCATATTCTGTGACAAAGGACATATTGCAGTCACTTAYTTATCCCTGAGCTGTAGCGACATAAAAGACACGTGCAGCCTTATGAAATGGGTAACACTCCATTGACCCACATGGCTAATACCAGTTCTAAACTTAGCCATGGTGAGAACTGAAATAAAGAACATACACCTTTAGGGAACAGAAGAATCTACTTTTCAAGTCCAAATAGCCTTATGAAGAATTATTCCTGAGCTGAGCTTACCACTCACTGGTAATTTTTTCACCATCTCAAATCCTACATCAGAAGAATTTCAGGCTGTGACAGATAGATATAGATTAGATATAGACATAAATATAGATATAGATTAACCCATTTACAATTATCAGTCATTATTATTCAAAAAGTGTTATTACTGTTATGCACATGTGATATGGTTCTGCAGAATGGGGACATAATTTTATTGAGTTATAGATCAGAAAAAGGCATAAAGAATACAGGTAATGCACATTTTTGAAATAGCAATATAAACAGAAAAATGTTCAAGTCAAAGTCACATGAAAAATTAGACTAATCTTCAGATGTATGTACAGCATTTTTACACTAAAAGTAGAAATACAAACTCCAGAGATGCAACACATCTCAAGAATACAAAATAAATAAACAAAGATGAATGCCAATAAAAGAAAAAGAACAAATACTTGAATCTTCTTCCAGAATGATGAGGAATTTTGATATGTAAGAACCATGGTAGAAGATGCCCAATCTATGGCAAGAACTCTTTTATTTCCAAACAAAATCTCAAGCAGTAAAGTCTTCTTGTGCCTGGGAGTTAGTTCAAACTAAAAACTTTTATGGGATCCCTGCACACTCCTTTTGTGGTGCTGAACAATTCCTCTATGAGAGAAACCTCCAAGCAGAACAGATTTTCAACAATTTGAATGAAGAAATCCAACTCACTGAGAACATATGCTTGATGCGGACATCAGTTCTTTATCCAGGAGAAAATTTTTCGGCAACTTCCAACCCAAGATGACTTCAGAACAAGGAATAAATGGGTTTGGTTTCAGTCTCTGCAGCAGTGTCTTCCTTATGGTCAGTATCTGCAGAAAGAAAGCAAACAGACTTCGGTAATGCAAAAAGCTATAGTAAATATCAAGAGCAAATCGTTAGGCTCCACACTGGATACAGAATTATGGCTTCGAACCAAGTGAAAGATGCACCATTATTTCACTTTCCTTTCAAGGGTGTTAATATTAATTGACTGACACCAAGCACCATCAGTGGTTTTCCTGCTGGAAATGTCGTCTTCATCAATTTTTTTGCATAACCACATATCCTAGAGAAAAACAGTATTGTTTCCACTCTTACAGTTCTTGCAAATTAGATTTTTATGGTAGGTTTTTTTCTCTCCAGAAAAATAGGTCAGTTCCCCTGCAGTAATATACTCAATCCGAGGCCTATGTTTCTGCTTGCAATGAGTACACTGAATGCAACTGAATGGAACTACCACTTCAAGCTGCGCATTTGCCCATGCAACTGACTTCTTCAACTGGTCAAATGACTATTTGCAACAGACAGATTTCCCCTGACTTCAGAGTTGAACCGAGGCCTAAATACTTAAGCCTTTTTCTACTTCCAATCTCCCTCTCTGAAAATACGGACCATAAATATCCTCTCCCAGGAGATTAGCCCTGGAACTTTATTGGGCTTAAAGTTATGTTCAAACAATGTCCTAATAAAAACAGTGGCTATTGAATAGTAAATAAAATGTGTTCCAAGGACATCAAATCATAATTACAATGACTTCCATTTTTGTATAACTTCAAAAATAAGTGTTTTTTTCTTTACGTATTGGAAAATAAAAAGACTTGAATAAGAATAAGTTAAATAGATGGAAATATAAATGTAAAAAATAACAGAAGAGTGCTTAAGAACAGTATTTAAAAAACAGAAAAGATATTCCCAAGTAGCTTCCCAGGCAGCCTCTGTAAGACAAAATAGAAAAAAAAAGAAGAAGAAAAAAAGGGATTTTTCAAAGTAGATTCAACTTAGTGGGATCAAAGAAATTGGTTTCAACAGGGTCTGAAAGGGAGCAAGGAGTATTCTGACCATAACTGCATACTTAAACCATACTACTTTACACACATGCCTGCCTTAAATCAAGTGACCTTAAATCGATCGTGATTAAACGGCGTCTTTTTTCACTGTGTGTGCAAATGCTTCACTTCATCAGGCAGCCCTGAAAGGGCAAAGAGGAGGGAGAGCCCTACAGATATTGGTCATTCACATTCTGAGTGCTGCAGCACAGGGACCACACAGCCACCTCACTGCTTGTCAGAGAAGGTTGCTCTGTCATTTATTTGTATGTTCCCCAGTTTTGGCAAAGTTTTCCACAGTCCTGACAAAGCCCGAAGGTGACTTAACATGAAAAAAAAGCAAAGTGAAATCCCTTCGAAAGATTTTGAACTGAATCAGTGTGAAATAAAATAAACATTTCTCCCCACTCCCAAATAACAAAGACACAGTTTCTATCAAAAGAGCTGTCTATGTGTTAATCTACAGTGAAGAGTCAGTGCCAGAGCTGGCACCCTTTGAAGTTAAAGGAAAAGCTCCTGCTGTCTTTATGATGCCCAGATTCCTGACTGAATTGAAAAATAACATGGTAATAGGCTTCCTAAGCTCCAAATAGCTCTCTGAAGATCACTGTCTTGCTCCAGTGATTATAGGAGATGTCAAGGTGACTGGGTTAGATGCTTTACTCAAATACTTCAAACTAGCTGAGCGGAAAACAATAGCTCCCTAGAAGGGCTCCTGATTTTGTTGTGAGTGATTTCAGAATGAAGCTCATCCAGGACAGAATGACAGATTTGAGTAGAAAAATAGGGATTCACATTTCAAAATAAAATACCTGTCTTTTCTTCTGATTTTGCTGATTCTACTTTTTCTACTGATTCATGTTTGCTAGAATCAAAGTTGAATTTTATGTCAGTTTTTCATGGTATTTTTATACTTTTCTTCTTTCTTTTTTCCTCCTGAAAGAAGAAGAAAAAAAGGAAGGTTGGAAAAAGAGAGGGACTTTAAAAGTGATATAATTTTAATTTTTGAATAAATATATTTATTCAATTGATGTTAAATTAACTGAACTTGATGTTTTCATATAAAATATTAAAAAAATGAATGTTGCAGAAGTGGCATTTTGATACTCTTTGATTATATATTTTCTATTGCAGGAACTTCTTGATTAAGAATTTTCAGCCAACTTAAAGGCACAAGTATTAGAAGTCCCTGCAATCTGGCATCCTGAACCATAATCTTTCAGAACAGCATAGAGAGATCTGTTTTGAGCAGTAGAGCATCTATGGTATAACATAGTGGTATATGTAATACAAGCTAGGATAACACAGGGTAAGAGATTAATATTCTGCATCATACTGTGCTCTGTTATTTTTATCCTGCTGTTTCTTTCACTCACCATCTCATGACTCACACCCTCCCCACACTGGAATTTCTGTCTCAGTCTCGTGGCTCACTGGTGTGTTACGGAAGACGATGCCGTGGAAAGCCATCTGGAGAACAGCGCTACTGCATGAGCTCCAGGTCGCTCTTAAAAACAAAGAGAGACAACATCACTTACTGATTTATCGCATAACTGCTCTGACTATGGCAGCCTCTTTAGCAAACTGTGTTCAGTATTTGTGAGGGTTGCAGTTCTTCCTGTTTTTATAGCCTTGGTGACGTCACTGGATATAAGGTGATGAAAGTGCTCCAAGTTACAGATAGTCACATGGAAAGCTGACACTGCACAAGCCTTTAGAAAAATTACAGGACTCATCCTGTGAGGTGATAAAGGGCTCTTGTGAGATGTGTTAATAAAATTCAACATCAGTAAAAGAGCTGTTCCTTACACGTTTCTTCATTAACTTTATCACCTCAGGGATATGGTCTTCGATGCCACACTAGACAGACCATCAAGGATCTATGCTTCATGAGGCCAAACCACAGTCACTTGATGTGGGATGGGAAGGCCAGGTCACAAGAGGAATTAGATGCTTAAATCCTTACTAATTGCATGCATAGCTACTGTGATCCAAAATGTAGAACATCAAAATCCCAGTTCAGTCTGCTGCTGTGTAATCCTGCACTCATACTTCTTGGTGGACTCAGTTACCCAAGTGCCTAGGCTCTGGCCTCTGTTTAAATCCAGAAGTAACATGGTGTTCACTAGTTAGGAACCTAAGTTCTGCCACATCCCAGAAATTAGGGTGATCAGAGGGAGCATAATTATTTTCTCTTACCTCATAGTTGAGTGTTAAGAGCCCTTGCTCAAGAATCCCAATTCCCTCCTTTGTCTGCCTGTATCTGAACTTTCATCTCCATCTTCCTGAGGCTATTTTCTAACCAGTCAGAAGCCAAGATCACAGTGTGTTCACTCTTTATATGAACAAGCAAATATTCCCTAGGCTAGAGAGAGTACTTCAATACCATTTGAATCAGCAATTGGACACCATATCATMTTTCAAAAAATATTCTTACCAGAAAATAACTAGTAAATCTCAGGCTAGAAGGTCATGTTTTCTCCTTTTTTGCCTGTCACTTTAAAAAACAAACTTCATTGGAAGGAGTCAAAGAAGCTTTGTCCACAGAATATCTACATCTTGCCAAAAAAGGCATTTATGTGGGGAAAGGGGAATAAAATCCTAACTCAGGGATGAGAATTCCACTCAGTAGCAAGATTCCTGTCATGTAGGTACTGGAGCAATGAGGTCTCCAAGGACTGTAGTGTGTATCTAGCCAAAGTAATCTGCCTTTTTGCTGAGATGGTAGGTAGGAGTCAGCTTGGTTCTGGAGTAAGGTTAGCAGAAGGATCATTCATGCTCCCTTGTGTTATTCGAGCTTTCACAGAAAAATGTACCAAAGGATCTCAACTAGCCCTTCATCTCATGCTTTTAGATCCCCTGGCCGCCTGCTTTTCCACTCTGTTAAATCTGGTTATACAGGTAACACTGGAAAACATAAAGCATGTTTTATTTCTATGACTGTTTTGTTCTCCAAATTTGCCTTGGGACAAACTTCCTATCCTGTCACCTCAACTCAAGTCCTTCACGTGGATTTCTGATCATGACTCAGAGAATAGTCAATGAGTCTTTTGTTGGTGAAGTAGCGTAATCCAGCAGAGACGCTTTGCTGCTCAGCATCCAGATGCCAGCTCAAGTCACCCATCACATCCTCTGCTCTCTCTTCTTGTCCATTCCCAATGTAACTGGCTGCCTGGAGGGCAGCAGATGTGCATGATAGAGAAGGAAGACTGAAGGCTTGCACATCCACGCCACATTCAAATGTCAGGTCTTCCCTGAATCCAAAGGGCAGAAGCTTCCCTCAGTCCACCCTCAATCTAGAAATGTGACCTCAGCATGCCAGTCATGTCATTTCTCTCAGACAATTACTCCAGCTGGAGGATAATCAATGCAAGAGCCTGAGGAGCCTGAGGAGGATGTGATTAGTGACCTGAAATGAAGCCTGTGCAAACTGCAGTAGAAGCTTCCACTGGAATCTCTTCCACTAGAGCCAGCACCTCAGGACAACAAATGCTGCTGCAGTTTGAAAGATGATTACCAAAAAAAAAACCAAACCCAAAAAGAAAAAGCTAAAGGGAATTGGAGTAGCCAGAGAAAATCTTGTTAAAGCAGCGGTGTCCTGCTGTGAGCAGCTGAGCTTTCTGTTCAATAGACAGGCTCCTTGGTACTACTGACTTAAACAACAAGTTTTCGCTTGTCAAACTCATATCAGCAGTCCTTTAGAGTAATGTTTGTCCTGAGCTGTAGTCTCTTGTTCTGAACCTGTATTTGTCTGCAGCTGTTCTAAGCTGACTGTACGAATTAAGTGGGACTCTTACAATATCTTACTTCTCAGCTTTGTCTTATCATCTAAGAGGCACAAAAGGCCAGGAAAACAATTGCTCAGAACAGCCAGAAAACCACTTGTGAAGAGGAGCTCTCCATTCACATGAAGTTGGTATTGGGTCTCTGCACTTCCTCCCACTCATCTCCTCCAAACACAAGGAAAGGAAGATGCAGGGGCACACTCCATTGTGCTCACTTGTAGTCAACTAATATATGGGATAGAGCAAAGCAAGGGACTTTCTCAGTGAACCGTTTTCTTTGGAGGATGTTAGGTCCTCAGAAGAGACATTTTTCATGGAAACATGCCTGTTTCAATTCAGAGTTCTCTGGGAAAGGTTTTCTCAGTCAGATGGGAGACGGGCTCTTTACCACCTCTAGCAGACATTAACTCGCAGTTCCTACAAGCTTGAGCAGGCTGGTCTTGAAACATCTCTTTGTCCTAGCTGCTTGTATGTGGCTGATGGGCCACAAGGGCACTTTAGGCTGAAAGACCACATATCCTGGATGGTAATTGTGCAATTTTTTTCTGGACCAGCTTAAGCACGTTGCTAACTAAAACAACGCAAAGAAGAATGGTCTTGCTCAATGTGACTTCACAAGATAACAGTGAACACTATCAAACGTACAGCAGAAGATCACAAAAGAGAAATTAAAAGGGAAGATTGCTGTGTCTTGTCACATTCCCAGATGCAGCAGCCGGGAGACCGCATGAAGCTTGGACTACATTATTCTTTGATACATGTTAGGCACTGGGTGGGATTACTTGTGGGGAAAAAAAGAGTGCAACTGTAGAAATCCAACCCTTTAGCAGATATCCCCTTGGAATTTTAAAGGGCCAGTTCAAACGCCAAGTTGGCAGCATTCTGATGAGGAACTTGAACCTGAGTGTCTAATGTTGATTATAGACCTGAGTCTCTCACGTTGATGAGGTGTGCTATGCTCCTTTCATCTCACATGAAAAATCACATGGTTGGAGCTTATGGAGAAAGGACAACAGATATTATTGGGTAGGGAATACGGTACGCAGTGAACTTTAATGTGGGTCATAAAGGACTTTGGTCAACTGGCTGTCAAATAGAGCAGCCCACAGTTTTTTCTCACTACTTCAAGCCTTCAGGAGGTTTCATTCATCTCTGATAGCCTGAGACATCAAGACCAACCCCCTTCCCCTTCCTGATCATTCAATGAGAAGGTTAGTGAAGCTCTGATTCTATGACTGTTGGTGTGTATCAATACAGCCTTCTAGTTTGGATATTTACATCCTTACCTGAAAAAATGTCTTTTGTCACTGTTAAGCCATAAAGCAATGCATGTACTTTTCTCTTCTGAACTTATCCCATTTTAATCCTATGCCTGGGAAGTTTGTCCTTATCTGCTAGTGGATTTCCCATATTAATTTTAAACAAGATTTTTAGTAGGGATTCTAGGAAAAAAGAAAACTACCATGATTTTCTTCTAGTGATTCAGAAGAAGGAGTTGGGACCTAGAAGGTAAACTAAATCCTAAAATATATATAATCACTATAATTTCCAGATAGCATTGATCAAATTGCTTAACATCTGTACACTGCATCCCCTGTAACTGCATCTTCATGGCAAATGGAGGCCCACCATTTGATATAGATGTTATCTGGCACTGAAAACAACAAAGAATGATGCTAGTTCCTTGCTCAGTGCATCACTGGAAAGCACTTAAAGTTATCGATGCAAGATTAAAGCCTTAAAGATAAAACTGAATCTTTAAAGTGCAAGAATTTTGCCTTGAACATGAAGTGTAACCAGTTTCAAGACAAGTATTGTACTACATCTGGAACAAGAATTAACAGGAAAGGAATCTGCAAAAACCAAACATCACTACTCGATATTTCGGCACCAGAAGTGTGTGAGATATTTCTCCATCTTACAAAGAGTTTGTGTCCTAAGAGGAAAGGTTCATGGTTTGTTTTTTCAAGAAACTACAAGTAAGTTTTGGACTTACCAATATTAACTGATTTATGCAACTTTTACACTTATTCTGTCCATGAATGAATTAGTTGCCAATCTCACTGTATTTTAAGTAAGATCAGCACCAGATGGAGAGCAGACAGACTTGCTTATTAAAGGGTTTTATCAAAAGACTAATTCAGCAGATATACCTCTGAAACCCAGTATTGATATTGAAAAGTCTAACAAACTTTCCTAAGAAATGACCTGATGCTGTGGCAACTGGATTCAGTTTTAAGTTATGGACAGAGATCAGTATCCTCTCCTTGAACTGTGCTCTGTCTAAAATAGAACACTGAGCTCACTTCTGACCCCYGTGAAGTCATACGGGGCACAGTGCCAAGTGTCTTCAACTGCATCAGGACTGGGACTACTGTTTTTAAGGCAGACACTGGCAATTACCTAAACTGCACACTTTGACTGCCATGGTAAGGGTTAGATTAGTTCTTTCATTTCCATGCATGCAGTTTAATTAGATCGGCCCTGATATGTTCAGCAATATGAGAGCAATCATTCTGAGGCATCGTTTTTCCTCTGTTCCTGCTTCTACACAGGCTCTGTGAGAGCAGACTTTTTCTCTGTGAACTGGGAATGTAGACCAGGAGCACACTCACATCAGAAAAACACAGGGTTTGCTGAAACAATACCAACTCCCTTAATATAACGTAGTATCAGGTCAGGTTCCTGGTCCTGCAGCTACCAGCTGCCTATCTGCAAAGGCGAATTCAGGCTGGCAAGGCAATGTTGAGTCTGACGGCATGTAACTTCAAGAGGTGTTGCTAGAGCCCGTAGGAGGTGTTGTCTCTCTGAGCCTCACAGAGGCTGTCAAAACTAGCAGGACAGCTTGCTAAGGCGGTCTCGCTAACGGCTTTGGTAGTTGTACAAAGAACCAGGCCATTCACAAATTGAAAAAGAGCAAAAGATGAAAGCATGTTTCAGGAGAGTCCCACACACCCACAGCCAAGACACACAGTTTTACTTTCACTACAACACTTGAACATCTCAGGAATAAGATTATTGTGCTCAGAATGGCTAATGGACAGTCAGTGCCCAATGGAGTCCTTAATCATTCACTGCCATTCCTCTTAACTTAAAGTACTCAGCAGCCAAGCCTGGCCTCCTAAAATCTATAGAAACAGCTACATCAACACAACTAGATCCCAGCAGGTCATAACCTTTTAGTTCATATTCAAAGGACAGTCTTCCAGTGAATGCATTAGTCATTTGTTCCTGTGAAGTCTGCACCTGCTTCAAGGAAGGCTCAATGTCCGCTGCCAGTGACACATCTGCTATAATCATGGGAGAAGACCAGGCAAGGGTCCCCAATGATCTTGTTTCACTGAATATTTACATTTTCTCTGGAAAGGTAGAAGTGAGATAGACCAGCCTGCAAATGCTCAATTTATTTACAGTAGTTGGGACAAAAAAGAATTTTGAGGTCCTTCAGGGAAAGAGGAAAGAGCTAGGTGAATACACACCAAAATGGCCAGTGAAACTTGCAGCTGCTTAATTTGTAAAGAAAAAATCCTCACATGTATTACAGAGATCTAAATATTTGTGTATGTTTCGAAAAAGGGCTTGAGCACCTCTGGGTATGTCTACACAAGCTACACAAGCTGTTTAAAAAGAAGCTAGCCCAAATGTTCAACATTAGCATTTAAATCTGAATCAGCCTGACACTTGCCACAGCGAACATTCAAGAGACCTGGCTGCCACCACTGCGGGTCAGCCCTCTACTTCAGTTACTGAGAAAGACCACCAGTGTGGTGTAGACATGGCCTTCATTACCTGCAAAATGAAGGCTTGTGATCACTATGCAAGCTGCAGTCAAAGCTACAAAGATGCTAGGGTGCATGTGGAAAAGAGAATGAAGCTGAAAATGTTATGTCATCTTTACATTAATCAGTATATCAGCCCCTTCTGGGATCCTGTGTGCAGCTTTAGATGCTGGACCTCAAAACAGATGAGAAGGCTTACAGGAAACGTGCTAATGATCCAGGGCCTCGATTAAACTGTCATACTGAAAGTTGTTGGAAAGACTGGATTATTTGCCTTATAAAGGATACAAATAAGAAGACTCTGGGCAAAATGTATGCTAAATAGAACCTGGTAAATCAGATAGACTGGGACTTTTTATTCTCTTGCGAAAAAAAAAAAATCCAGGGACAGTGACTAATATATAAGGCAGGAAATTTAAAAACAGGAAGAGGAATTACTTTTTTACACAAAATGTAATTAAGCTATGGAACTTAGTGACACAGGCAACCATACAGGCCAAAAACTTAACTGGATTCCAAAGCAACAGGACACTTACGGGAATATCCAGATTATCCAGAGTTATAAACTACAGACAATAAAAACATGGAATAGATTGCTATTCCAGCTATCGTTTCAAATACTTAGTACTAGCGTGGCATGCTGTGATGCTACACAAGGCCTTTAAACWTCAGTTCGTTACTTGTAACCCCTCAGATAAGTTTTCTTAAGGAAAGTCCAAAAGYCCCATTTGCCTCAAATTCCTTCTACCTTCTGCAGCTCCATTTTTTCCAGGTTAAGCATTATCTACTGACAGTGACACCCAGCCTTATATAATGCCATGTAATGCCTTTTTAGAGAGCACAGAAACAGACTGAATCATAATTTAGGCTCAGAGCTGACAGCGAATAATAATTATCTCATCCCCACCCTTTCTCAAACTGTGCGCTCTGTGATTTTCTTCACTAGTTCAGAACAAGGCTCAGACCGACTGCTACTCCATCCAACCACCAGTGGGAAAGTTTACCGAAAGGAGCAGCAGTACTATTTGATCCTACATCTGCTAAAGCCAGCTGCAAAATTCTACAGTAGAGGAAGTCCAGACACAGAGTTCAGAGTCCAAACACAATTTGAATCAAGTAAGGGTGGAGCAGGCATCTCTCTGGCCCAAGTTCCAGTCATCAGTGTGTTTTGCAGCTAAGAACGGTAAAGTTTTTTTCATACCTCATAGGATTAAGTTACTCTTCGTTCAATACCCAAGAAATTTGATAAGAGCTATGATATATCTGCATATTGAGCAGCACAGGTCATTCTCAATGCCATCTGTACTTCATCATGGGTGATACCAATTGCCTTCAACACCCACAGACAAAAGGAATTTAGCACCTAAAAAAAATATTGCTTACCACCTTGTTGAATTGTGCTCCTTGTGTACAGCAAATTATAGAGATGGCATGTCTGTTTTCCAATGACTTTCAGTGTCTTTCCTGAATTCTCAGATGACTTTTAAAAATGGGGATTGTCTACCTAGGGAAAAACCATGTTTGTTCTGGTTAGTCCCTGCACAGTCATTCTCCTTTAAAATAATAAAGATTAAATTTGTTTTAGTATTCTAAAGTGGACTAAGTTACACATGAGTCAGGCCTACCTTTATTCCAAATGTGATTATTCACAGAGGAGTATGCTCCATTTCAAGTCATTGTACTTCAGATCTAGCTTTTTTTTCATTCAGATTACGCTTCCCAAACGTTCCCATGTAGATGAAGCCTTACAGCTTTAGAAAAACCCTATCTCCAATGCCTGGTCTTTTTCTACAGCTGGAAAACTGCTGTAAATTCCTGATTGCAAAGTCTGAAGAGCCATAGTAATGTCCCTGTTACATACGCTGCATTTTCCCAAAACAAATGTAGCTGCACGAAAATAGGTCAAAATTCTGAAATAGAAACTGCAAGATGATTCTCAGAACATACATATGTTGTGGAACGCCCCAGATACACTTCTGTTCCCAAATACCTTATAATTTTTCACCTATGGTTATAACAAAAGGTAAGGCTCAACTATTTGGGGATTTGCTYTTCTTTTTTTTTTCTGGAAAACATGCTTTTGTAAGATATTCCTTCCTTTTAGCCTGTGTGCTTATAGCATTATTTTGAAAAGCCACTAGGCAGATGGTCCCCAAATGTGAATTAATAACTTGTAGGTAGCTTTTGGGGAAGCTTTTTGAAATCCCTTCATGCAAAATGATTTCRCAAACTGCCTGCATGCCATTCTTTGGCTATTCTAGCAGACTATTTCAAAATGGTCAAGAGAAAATGGCAGATTATGTTCTATTTGTTTTGCAGCAGACTGTTACATTTATTTTGCAGYGGTAAAAAAATATAAAGGGAAACCAAATCATGCACAAGGCTTTTACTGAAGATTTTTCTAGAACCTGGAAGTCCTCACTGGCTACAAGGCCAGGATGTTTGAGCCTCTGCCCCTCTTCTGCAGCCCTTCTACAGCATTTCTTACCATTCAAAATAGGGCTGCTTTTTGACAGAATAGGATAGGCTGAGTATTCAACAATCATGAGTCAGACTTCACAGCATCATAAGATTAATTTAAAAATCAATTTCAAATGTGGGGCTTTTCCTGTTCACCTTTGGCTTGTTAGAGATACTGTATTTTTTGCATGGTATAAAGTTAGAAATATTGCTAGTGTCCAATTTGGTGAGCATCTGCCAGTGTTTTTGAACAGATTTCACAAGAAACCCATCACTATACTGATGACAAAATGCTGCAGTCTTTCTTAACAATGGCAGCAGAACAAATGCCTTCTAATCCTCACACAGATCTGTCTGCATGTGAACCAATCAAGTTTAACTGCCCTGCCTCCAGGGTGATCCATAACTTTAGAAAGTAGAATAGAAAAATAGGAAATAGAATATTTTCAGTTGGAAAGGACCTACAATGATCATCTAGTCCAACTGCCTGATTACTTCAGGGCTGACCAAAATTAAAGCATGTTGTTAAGGGCATTGTCCAAATGCCTCTTAAACATTGACAGGCTTGGGGCATCAACCGCCTCTCTAGGAAGCCTGTTCCAGTGTTTGACCACCCTCTTGGTAAAGAAATGTTTCCTAATGTTCAGTCTGAACCTCCCCTGGCGCAGCTTTGAACCGTTCCCACACGTCCCATCACTGGATCCCAGGGAGAAGAGCTCAGCACCTCCCTCTCCGCTTCCCCTCCTCAGGAAGCTGTAGAGAGCAATGAGGTCGCCCCTCAGCCTCCTTTTCTCCAAACTAGACAAGCCCACAGTCCTCAGCAGCTCCTCACAGGACATGCCTTCCAGCCCTTCCACCAGCTTTGTTGCCCTCCTCTGGATGCATTCAAGGACCTTCACATCCTTCTCAAATTGTGGGGCCCAGAACTGCACACAGTATTCAAGGTGAGGCCACACCAACGCTGAATACAGCGGGATAATCACCTCTTTTGACCAGCTGGTTATGCTGTGTTTGATGCACCCCAGGATGCRGTTTGCCCTCTKGGCTGCCAGGSCACACTGCTGACTCGTATTGAGCCTGCTGTCGACCAGCACCCCCAGGTCCCTTTCTGCAGGGCTGCTCTCCAGCCACCCCTCTCCCAATTTACACTTGTGCCGGCGTTACTCCGTCCCAGATGCAGAATCCAGCATGACGACTTGTTAAATTTCATCCCATTAATCATAGCCCAATGCTCCAATCTATCCAGATCCCTCTGCAAGGCCTCTTGTCCCCCAAGAGAGTCAACAGCACCTCCCAGTTTGTTGTCATCAGCAAACTTGCTAATGGTGCATTCAACACCTGCATCCAGATCATTGATAAATATATTGAACAGAACTGGCCCTARAATTGAATCCTGAGGAAACAGAACTTTGGCCCAAGGTATTAAAAAAATCAGCTAAGAGCTCCAAGTTGATAGTTACAGCGAATGAATTTCTTCCTCAACCACAGCAAAACCTCCTACCATAAGGGACCAGGAAATAACACTTCCTTCGGGATAGGACCAAAGTTTGGAGGATAAAGAACAAACTCCAAGATGTACTTTCTTCTCAGAAATCACATATTGCTAATACATATGTATCTATATTTTGTTTTTAAAAACCCCAGCTGCTTCACAGGTCTCAGGAGGAGAGGCTGAGACAACCAATGCACGAGGGCTATTAGCCACGTTTCTTATGGCATCATTGGAAGGGTCTCATCCACAGAATTGGTGATGAACACAGTATAAGAATGTAAATAAAACAGATTGCATTGGCTAAGCCAAAAGGGTAAAGTCTAGTGATTAGAGCGGTAAACATGTTTGCAGATAACACAGAAAAGTGCATGTAACAGCTATCCTACTAGAGAGCAGTAAATTGACAGTTATTTTGGCTAGGTGTACCTTACAGTTTCATTTTAGTTTATGACTGTAAAATACATGGGCAAAAAGTGGGACCACATGGACCTTAAAATTAAGGTATTAGCCTCCCCATCAGGAAATGTGCCCTCTCTTCTGCACCCCAGCACTGTGTGATCTTGGGAAAGTTGTCTAGAGCTCAGTTATGCTCTTCAGGTCCAGTCTTCAACACGACATAGTAATATGCTTTGCTTTTCTTCCTGTCCATTCTCAAATCAGGCCAGAAAGTCCTATAGCAAATGCCACCGGTGGGCATAATATGTATGGATAGTTGGTTAGTGAGTAGGGAAGAACCAACCAACTCTTTGCAGAGTGTCTTATGCTTAGAAAAGTAAATAGGATGAGCTATTACTCAGCTCCAGGAAGTAAAGGAGCTGCAGCTAGTACTGCTGCTGAGCAGGGCTGCTACGGCGCATGCAAACCAATCTACTTAAACCCAGTCTATTTAAAGTCCAATAGTAAAGATCCAGTCATCTTGTAAACTCTTCCTTCCCTTCCTCCTACCCCTCCAAGCTCACCACTGCAATGCAGCAGAAAAAGAATATGAGCTTTAATTTCAAGGTTTTGTTTCCTCAACTTGTAAAACACCAGGATAGCATGAGATGGACCATGACGAACCTGATCCCAAACTCACTGAAATCAAGAGGGCTCTCTCTCCTTGGCCCCTGCCCCCAATTACAACAGACTTTAGAACAAGTTAGAAGTCTGAAAAATGTTCTGAAAGTACTGCTAGAAGGAAGGAAGGAACTCTTGTCTCAATATGCAAGCCACTATTTGCCTTCTTTCGAAGCACAACTCTGCTCACTGTTATTCTATAAATCCCATCTAATCAGTATTTGCTACACTTCAGAGAAGTCTGTGAATATACCCGGGTTGATAGTGTATTTCATTCACCATGTCTTTCCTCTTTTGATAGAGCAACAATTTAGGAAAGCTAATGCCACAGCTTTTCCCTAAGAGAACCAGTATTAATTCAGGTCTTTCTTTCCCCCATGCAGTCAGCTACCTTTACAGTTAAGTTGTAAAAAAAAATTATTTTCTTCAAGGCTGGTGTCCTGCCAAATTTGGTTGAAAATATCCAACAAGCTCAAAAGTTACTGATGAACAAGAGAGTGACTAAAAAAACTTTGTTTCCCTTGGAAACCACCAAACCCTTCTCCAGAATGAATCAGAGTGAATCCAGTTCAGTTCAACATACTGTTTTCTGTAAAGCTGATATAATCTATTTCTGTGGTGCTCCACGCAGCAGTTACAGAGCAATCCCACCAGCAAACAATGTGTGAAAATAGCTGTATCTAAACTTCCTGCTAAGGCCACCACTAAGCCACAGTGTCCTTGTGTGGGGAGCCAGCCACAACGTGAGCTGGCCCAGGGAGCCCTGCCAAGGCCAGAATATGCACTCCATAGCACACGGGCTGGTGTATGCAGCACCAGGCACAGCCACATCCACTCAGCCTTGTCCACATGTGAGCATAAGGTAAACAGAAGAGAGATGGTGATGAGAAAGAGACTGCTGACTCTGCAAAAGAGAGAGAGTGTTGGGAGAACAAGGGCGTGCAAGACCATGCTGCAGACAAGCATCCTGCCATTCATCGGGGAGAGCGGAGGGACGCCTGCATGCGATACACCCACTGAAGCACAAGGAGAGCCGCTGCTCCTGTTGAGCACTGACCCATGGGGCAGCTCAGCAGATTCTGCTTCTCACAGAGGCAAGATGCTGCCAGTCAGCAGACTGAGCTCAGCTGGAGCTGCAAGGTCCTGCCACTCACTGAGCACTGTTTTGCCTCAGTGAAAAGCACCAGCTCCTGGCTCCAGGCTCCTACTGAGATCCAAACTCAACAGAGCCAGCAACTCAGGGGGAGCCGGCTATAGCCCTGGATATAGACATAGCCAATCTGTTCCCAGCGAGCACTGATATTGCATGCTTAGAGCACATCCTGCACTGGTTTAACCCCTGTACAACCCCCTGTTCACTTAGGGTGGTCTGCTTCTCTTCAAGGGAGAGCAGCATTTGACCTGCGCTGTGTGAAAGCCTGCTATCTGTTAACGAGACATTTGTTCTGATGAGGCAGTTAAAACGAGCACACTGCAAAGCCTATAAAAATTATTGACATTCATAGCACTGTTAATCAGCTGCACTCATCCTCCAAATTCTACCATCTCGCTGTGAAATGGAAAGCTGCAGGCTTGATTCACTGCAAATCAGCTCAGCTCTAYGCTGTTTTGTCCCAGTCACGTCAGCACCAAACTGGAAGGAACAGCCACGGATTAGGCAGGAGATTTGTCTCAACCACTTTGTTTGTTATCCTCGCAGTTAAACCTTGGAAAATCCATTTTTTGCCAGGATCTTTTGCTGTAGTTGTTCCTCCCTTTGGGAAAGATGCTAATTGGCTGTTTATCATCTGGTCAGAAAGGGGAATTGAATATCGCCTGAATGAGTCACAGCCTGCTGGAATTGACTCCTGCCCTTTCCTTAAATTGAGAAGGCATGCATGCCACACACCTGAGTAGAGACACTTCATGAGTAAGGCTTCTTTTCAGTAAAGGTACCTGGCTCATGTTTCCTATTCAACAGAGACTAAAACTTTACAGAATCAGCCGTTGGCAGCACTCCCAGGATATTTTTCCATTCGCACATATTTCTAAAAATGTCAACGCCAGTCTAACCATTCTCATCTGGGAAGCCTGACATCAGATGTACATCAGCCCAGGAAAAAAAATATCCAAAATGCAAGCCCCTTCTAAAAAGGAAAACAAATTCAAAGTATGTTACATTGGCTCCTGTCTCTGAGCTCTATGCAAATAACAGGAGGAAATTTTACAGTGTGATTTTACACCCATGACAATTCAATTAGAAAATCAGACAAGGGAATACTATGGGTTTCAGGGATGAGCAGTGGATGGTATGTGAGATTCTGATTCAGGCCTGATTGCTGTATGTTTGGGTTCATTACCCAACAGCAGACAAAAAAAGTCCCAGGCAGGGCCTTAAGAGCCACGCTTTCTTTGCAGTCCTGGAATTAAAACCAGACAGCTAAACAACACTACATCTGACTGTGGGAGAGCTTCCCCAGGGAGGAAGCATTTTGGCTTGGGCATTTTGTTCCAGTCATCAGTCTCCGATTATTTTCTCTTCCAAATTTGGACCCTTCACACACCTTCCCAGCATCACCTGCTTTGCCTGAGAAACTAGTGTAGACGAACAAGACATGCTATGCTGCCATTTTGCAAGCTGAGTTTGGGCAATAAACAATATTGTTTCCATGCTCTCTTCTCCCCACAGCACATGCTGTCAGCATGCTATCACTGTAAGAGAGATCTCTATTTAATTCAGTCTGTCAAGACTCAAGGAAAACAAAGGATATGACTGCAGCCCTTGAGTCTATCTGAGTAGGATTCCTGGAATGGAACAGAAGTTGATTTCAGTAGGACTAATCCATAATTACAGAGTGAACAGAAAGCAGGATATGCTCCTGAAATATTTTAAATATATATTTCACTGTCCATGAATGCTGCAATAATGACTTTACAACTTCTCTCTAGAGGAAATTAATAGAAAGGCCCCCTCCCCTTACTGGCTCCAATGATGATTTTGTTCACTTACCTCCAGGATGTGTTTGGCTCTTGAATTATACTTTTGCTTTCTTGCAAATCTACGTTTTTTACATGTCCATTTTAAGTATGTATCCTGTCTCTAAATATTGAATAATACATAAATATGATAAACAGAGTTTTTAACCTTACTTGTCATTGAAACAGACCTTAAAGACTGATGCCCTGACATAAAAAGTTTCATCAGACTTTCCAGGTGCCAGACCCCAAGTTCTGGTGGTCTTTTGCTATAGTCACCTAAGACATGGCCCCCACACTAAGCCGTCTGCCCACTCATCTGCTGGAGGAAATCACCTCCACAGCAGAAATTCCTCAGCCAGCAAGTTCTATTGTCCAGAACATTTGCCATCATCAAACAAGCCTTCAGTACTCGGAAGTCTTGTCCTGCCACTCTTACTGAAGGATGACAACCTCTGTCAGAGGAGTGAGACAAAGGAGAAAACTGAGTCATGAAGAGAAGGACTATGTTCAGTGGGAGATCATATGGGATGCTTGTGTATACAAAAACTAAAAAATGAAAGCCCATTGATAGGTTCACCTGTCCCTAGTCGTCCCTTCAGAAAAGACTTGCTTCTCACCCAGTTGTTGGGGTGGTTGACAGCATTAACGTCTTAAATTATTGCAGTTAGAGCTGTCAAGATCCATGAATTACAGTGTCAGAAAAGATTTCAAGTGGAAGTTGACTTCTAGACATGCACTCTTACTTCTCACTCTAACTGAACTTAACTAATGTTCCAGTCCCTGGGGACCACAGCAGAGCAACTGCTGGCATATAGATTCATCTTGAAGTTACAGAAGAATTCTAGTGGTGGTCCACTTCCTGCCTGTGATGGTTTCTACAGCACTAGAAGCAGTAATACAGTTACAAATGCTTGTAATAGTTTTGCTTCCAGTATTATATCCAAAATCCCAATGCTTTGTAAGGGAAGCTTGGTGATGCTTTCAGACCAGTCCTTACTTGCATGCACATTTTTCTGAGGCTATCTCAATGAATTTAGAGAAGTCAAAGCCATTTGGAAGCTAACAATGCTCAGAAAGTACATATTTGTTTTGACCTTTAGTTACTCCCCTTTCAGGTTGTAATTAGTTTAGGACCAAATTATCCTTTTAGCATATATGCAAAGCGAAGTAAACTTAACCCACAGTGTATACACCATGGACCAGCACAGAAGGGCCTTGTCCATGTCAGGTACAGGCCAGGCAAACATCTGCAGAAGATCATTTAGGTGAGGCTGACCATCTCTTTGGGAAGGAGGCTGGCCTCAGTGAGATCTCTGCAGGTCTCATCCTCCCTGAATTTCTTTGCATGCAGTTAGAAGTGTCTCCCCACCCCCTTCCTTGTTTTTTTTTTTAATTTCCAGCTATTTTCTAGTGCAGCCTGCCAGATAGCAAGAACAGGGGATGTGCTTGGCCACCAGAACCTCAACTGTATCACAGTTCCTAAGCAGAATTACAAGATGCAGTGACTGAAACACAAGGTGTAGCCTACACTAGGGCTGTGCAAACAGGAAAATCAGTCAGTCAAAAAACAAAGCAACAGTATCCCGCCCTCACTGTCAGATTCACTTGTGCTCCTCCATTTGCACTTAGAAAAGTCAGGGGTTTGTGTGGTAAATTCTAGTATAGTTGCATATACATGAGCTCAGGTGGAAGCAGAATTAGATGAGACCAGATTTCTGCAGAAATAATTGTGCTCAATKAATAGAGACTGATTATTGTTTAAGGTAAGAAAGTACCCATAGGGGGAATGTGTAAAGCTTTTAAGATACTCCAAGAAATTGCCTGAGGGCAAGATGCCATGTAGCATCAAAGCAGGGCATACTTCTCAGCCCTAAGTGTGAAACTGAACAATATCTACACTTGTCAGTTAAACAGTTTGAGGGAATGTTCCCAGGCAATTAATCACAATCAACTATACTGTTAAAGGCTCCTGGTCACACTTGTAAATCTGTACCAGAGAGCTCTCTCCCAAATACTTCCTAGGCACAATCTGGGAATCAGCACAGGCCAGGAACTGAGCCCATTAGGCAGTCTGCCTCTGGACACCTTATTTTAGAGGGAGAGTCTAATAGTATGAACACAGGCTGTTGCATGCCAGTTGGCCTCAGTGCCAGAGAATGGTCCTGGGCACATTTCATTTTCTAATATAGATGCAGTCAGGATGTCTATGAGAATTCATATCTCCTCCTTAGTGGAATATCCAGCTTCCTTATTAAGAACAGAACCTACCCCATTTCCCACTAGCAAGAAGCAGTGCAAATTCCATTTTGAAATGCAC
Organism: Phoebastria nigripes; assembly: GCA_035582835.1. Taxonomy (NCBI): domain Eukaryota; kingdom Metazoa; phylum Chordata; class Aves; order Procellariiformes; family Diomedeidae; genus Phoebastria; species Phoebastria nigripes. The sequence goes on along the minus strand of JAYKAV010002508.1, from coordinate 798,919 downwards.
AGTGTTTCCAAGCCTTCCAGAGGGGTTTCTCTCTCATGCTCCAAAATTCTACGCTCCTCAGCCTCTGCTCCGTTATCAGTATGCATCACTGACATCCTTCTTACATACCCTGGTATTCTTCCAGCACCTGCTTAAGATGGTTTCAATTCAGAATGTCAAGAAGACAGCTAAAATTTGAAGGGGAAAAAAAAAAAATCCTCCAAAACCCAACCAGGACAAGTTTGTGAACACKCTGTTATGCACTCAAATGAATTCTGCTATCAGAGCAAAACTATCAGACCAAGTTAGAAAATTAATTAGCTTCTAATAATAAATTACTTTTTTCCATTGTGTAATAATAATAATACTTAGCATTACTGCAATAGTTTACCTGTTGCAACCACTGTATTTGAGCAAGCTATGCATACCTGTCAGTGCTCCTCTGTGCTTCATGAGTCACAGAGATAGACAGGGCCACTGAAGAATCGGTGCTGTTCTCAGCTCCAGAGAAATCCAGACTGAAATGCCTCGGCTACAGAGTTTTTGCCCACAGGGAGGTTGGGGGCATCTCTAAATATTCAACACACCGGCATCAGAGCCACTGAAGTTAGCATCTTAACCCAAGGAACGGGTCATTTAGAGATATCCTGTGAGAAAAGTGGGTTATGAGAATCTGACCAAAATTTTGCTATTTACTGGGACTTACTCCACCAGGCCTGCAGGAAGATGCCAGTGTCCGCTTTGAATCCACACTTTAGCACACTCTCCCAAAGACAGGTACCTGTATCCTTTCTTTCAAAGCACTGAGCAGACTTTTAAAACATGATCCTGAGAGATACTGTGTAGGTATTTTGCCCAGTAGCTGAAATTCAGAAACAACTCTGGGAGCCACCATCCCTTTCTTAGGCAAATGCCCTGATAGCTCAGCTATAGACTCCTGCTCTTCCCTTTGTTTCTTATTTGCCTCAAGGAATGTTGTCTCCTTCAAAGCACAGTGGCTAAGGGGCTAGAGGGTATTCCTTCCCAGGACAATCTTTGTCACCCTTTAGATTGACCGTTTCTTTGCATCAGTTCTCCTGCATGGCCAGAATTTCTCAGCACGTTAAAGATTATATTTCCTAATTAAAACATTCCTAGAATTAATTGCATAATAATAAAATAATAATAAYAACAACATGTATTTCCACATTAACCTTTCTTGTCTTTAAGTAAGCCTCTTATGCAGCACTGCCTTGAAAATTATAGTGTTTTCTGAACTAAGGAACTCATACAATCTGTTCTGCAAATTCACATTAAAGCCTTCCCTCAATTACACCCCCTCAGATTTTCAAATCATTTTAAACAAGACAGAAAAAAATTATAAGGCTACACTGCTTAACTAATTCAAATAATTTTCAGCTGCACCCCCTCCTCAATCACATGCATTTCTACTTACAATTAAACAGGGAGGAGGGAGAGGAAGAAGAGGTGGAAGATGTTTTAAATTTGTTGAACTTGGTTGAGAGAATGAAGTATGGTAGAACCTAACTAATCCCTACTAACTCTGGAGGGAGCAAAGAAAACCCGGGTATGGATTTGTGAGATTTTCTGGGGGAATTACTAAGTGCTAGGACACCACCATTGAAGTGCAACCATACAAAGGAAGGAATTTTAACATTACCAACCTCTGGTCCCTGTACACATCTCAGACCCTTAGATAGCTGTGCTACCAATCCAGTATATTTAAATTGCACCACTTCCTCCAGTATCTTCATACAAACTGCAACCCTGAATATGATTATGCAACCATATTCTCATGAGAAAAGCTGCAAGGTTTCATTGTACTCCTCGCCTACAGGAAACAGACCACACGGAAACCACCCCTGCCCAGCCTAGGTTGGAGACATGATCTGACAGAAGAGACCATGTATTTCAGCAACATTTATCTACAAACTGGCTTTGTCAGAAAACTGGAGAAGGGTAGAATTAACCACTGTCCTGAGAGGGGAGTTATTACGGATTTCCATCCAAGGTGGCTTCTCTAGCAACATGCTTTCCTATGTCAATTTTAACACAACCACCTCTAGCAACACATCCATCTGAAACTGAAGGGAGGCAGCTGCAGAATGCCCAGCACTAATCACATCTACTACGTACACCAGCAGGACAGCTCTGCCGCTTACAGCTTTGGAGTAATAATTGCTATCACTATCAAATATACTGTGTGACAAAAGTGAATGGAGGAAGTGAGCAGTGAGGTATTAAGCCGAAGGGTAAGAGCCAGGGTAATCCAAGAACAAAATAACTGGAGTTGGAAGAGAAGGCAAAAATGCAAATCACTCCTATTTTCAGACGCAACTCTTCATCTTGGATCTGCACCTTCTCGGATAGTATCAGTGAAGACCAGGGAACCCTGAGTCTAAGTCGTCATTACTCATGTGAGAAGGACTGCAATGGGCGACATAAACTATAGAAGAGAAGACAACACAGAATGTTTTAAAAAAAAATGCAGTTATCCTTGGCTGCTTAAAGCTGTTTGCCACAAGATCGCAAATGACAGTCTCCATGGCACGCTGTAGTTGAAACACAGAAATGAGATATATCTTTCTTTTTTGTCTGCTGCATGTCAGACAAGTATTACAACCTGGAATGATTTCTTTGGAGACATCCTCCTCATGACAGTGAACATGAGTGAATTACTAATACAGAAAAGAATCTGCAGATTACTTTTGGTAAATTCTAAATTCCGTCTGGAAAATTATTAAATCTGCAGTAATCATATAGACTATGTGTGCTGGCAAGCCCATGCTTTAATGGAAACACTTTGTTGCCAGCTAGGAAGGTTATTAATTTTACTATTAGATCAGGTCATTTCTGGAAATCAGGTCAATTTGCTGAAAATTCAAAGTAACATTGTTCCATTGGAAAGGGTAACCTCATTTTCATGTCACACCAAGTCAAATAAAGAGAAATTCACTGAAAACAAAGGATGTTGCATCTCTTTCAGAGCAATGGAAACAAGATTGCAGTCAGAGCCACTGGATTTTAACAGCGCTGTTTTGGATTCACCCAGGCATCAATGAGAACAAAATTCAGGTATCTGTCCCTAGCAAAAAGTTCTTAAGGAAGGCCCCAAAACTGGCAATGCAAAGCTAGTCCTAAGTTAGACTACCTGTTCATTGTGCCCTGGAGTGGAATTTTAGAGTGCAGAATGGCAAACTCTTTGCTGAGTCAGATTCATCACATTGGCAAATATATGTGATTACCTTACAGAGGGTAACTGAGTTCAAAGGAAAGTGGCACACAAGCTGTTACAAGCACAGAATCAAGTCCCATGCATTTACAACAGTGGGGAACAAACCAAAGTTAGTCAGTGATGATACTGTGGTGAGAATCTGGAGCTGTAGTTACTGGGTTCCATCCTTAGGTGATTTCAACAAAGCTATGCTAACTATACAAACATGCTTACATGCAGTACTTATGAAGAGAGAAAAGAGCTTTTATTGCATCAATTGGTATTACTGAGAAAAGAAAAAAAATGCTTCCAGGTAAACAAGCCATCTTCAAGGCACTGGTTCACAACAGCTCTGGGTCTGTCTCTGGTTTCGTCTTTTTCAGCCCTGGTAAAAATACAGTACAGATACCTGGGAATCAAAAAATACCAAATAAGGACACTACATTACTAGATGACAGAAGCAAGAAAGCACTGCAATATATATGCTAATTGTGTATGAATGCTGTTCTTTTTCTTTAAACAAGTTGATATTTATCTTTGCAACTTCTAATTCCAATTAATTCTTTAGTCATATCATTATGAGCTTTACTTTTTTCCTATTCCAATTAACATAAAGCTTCTTATTTCATATGATTTTAATGATACCATACCCACTTTTTTCACAATGTTTCATCATACAAATACGGGGGTTGTTCTGGCCAATGGACCCACAGGTCCTCCCACTCTCCCACTGGAGAATTTCTGTGTTTAGTCATACTATGAGTTGACACACTGACGTCAGACAGCATGACCCAGGTTCACTGAAGACTATCAGCACCCTTAGGTCCTAAATTAAGGCAAGAGCAACAGAAATTTAACAAGCTGACAAGGAGAACTGGGGAGCAGTTAATGCATACAGCAAGAAAGTAGGAAAAAAAAAAAACCAACAAATTTACAAAAGCTACAAATAAACTAAACGGCACGTTCTAAAAAATATTTTGTGGTGCTGAATACTACATGAACCTTGGCAGGATGATTTTGGAACAATGACTTTGATTGTTTATAGGCTATATTATTATAAAGACCTTTTCTATTTCATTTTTTAAATGTTTGTAGCTAAGTTAGCTTACGGAGGGAGGTTAGTGAAACCAACGGTCACACAGTGACAGGATAAAGCTGCACCAAAGGCAAGCAGATGCTGTTAAACCTTTATCTCACAGTTTCCTTGCTGCCCCTCTGTCCTGAACAGGATCAATCTTGTTATTAGCGTCTCTCCAACACACTGACTGCCACACAACATACCGATTCCATCACTGGTCAAGTAGCAAGGCCAAAGTCTTGATTAGGTCTTTAAAGCCCTCCTTTCATTATTCCCTAAGCAYGGCAGCAATCTGCCTGCAGGCCCTTGTCAAATTTCACTATTGGTCATGACATCTTGCCAAATGACCTGAACAAATCTCAGCAAGGTAGCTACATTCCTCACTACGGCTAAGTGGCATTGTTGCATGCTGCTAAATGGTCTCCCTGTTTTAGCTCAGAACTAGCTCCACTGATACATTTCAGAAGAGTAAGGCTTTTTGCGTACATATATATCTTCTGTGAGACTGAAAGTGCACTGATGTTTGCTTTGCTACCTAATTAGAGGTGAACGGCGGTGCATGGAGAAGGGAGGCTACTGCAGAGCAGTGCTCAGTGTGCTGTGAATCAAGAGCCCGCATCACCACCACCACCAGAACAGCGATGTTTGCAGCACAAGAGGGCAGGGAACAGCCAGCAGAAGTGCCATTTTCTCCTTACAGAGTCCAAATAAAAAGAGCACACAAAAGAGGGATTTGTTCGTGCTGCTCAAAGCAGCATTAACTCTCCCTCTGTTGTTCAGTGACCCCACCAGATGGGTCACAGTGCACAGATGCTGGCATACAGCCCTTGCCGGCAGAGCCACCAAGAGCCATGCAAGAGACCAGAAAGGAGACCACAGGGTGAATGTCTCTCCTCCCTTCCCTCCCTCCCTGARATCTCACATTTTAGGTGTCCCAGTCCAGCCAAGCCCACTCATTTTYGTCCCTCTCCTAGCCCTCTCCCCCTTTGAAAGGCTCGGACTTCCCTTCCACAGCCTTTTCTTTACCATGTTTGTATATAGAAGATCWTTGTACTATTGTTCATAAAGCACTAGGAGATGAAAGGTGTTATGTAACTGCTAGTTATTGTTTTTTCATTTTTTAGAGTGATGGAAAAGTAAAATGGGAATGTAGACTCCCCTTGGGGCCAGGCTAAGCAAACTACACTTAACGCTACTGGTGACCCAAAAGAATATTCACTTCAGCATCCCCAAGATGAAGAATGGAAGGGTAATGCATTTCAGTACATACTGTCCCACACAAAATGACAAGCCATTAATAACTATGGCGTATAGGCATGTGTAGGGTGAGAAATCTTCCATGATGTAGCTCCTAGTCAAAAGAGTTTACAAAAAAGTGTTGGTTTGTTKTTTTTTTTTTTTACATTTGCARTGATTTGCTGTKMATTAAGSTCTGATATCTTGTGCCTTTTGATATTCCAAAGAGGTTTTATTCAGCTTGCCAGCTTGCTTTTCATTCCAGGTCAGCTAACATAAAATCAGTAACAGTTTGGACAGATTTCCTTCTTGTAATGAGCCTAGAATTGGCATACATAGCCTAAACTCTCTTCCTGTTTCACATTTACGGGAGCTTTCTCAGAGTGATTTGGTTCTCTCTTTCTCTCATATTCTTTTGTGGCAGAAATTTGCATCGGCATGTTACGAGGCTTCTGCACTGTTTGTATCCCAGGCACAGATACTGAACTCAATGAAGCTTCTTGACACCAAAATCAATTACAACAAAAGCAGGTTCTCACTGCTGGAAAGTGCAATTACACTCTCATCCAGGCCAAAGTTGCAATTCTTCATGCAGACAATCCTGGTACTCAGTTTGCAACTGATCATGTCAAGAGGACTGCTCAGATGAGTAGTGGCTGCAGGAGTAGGCACTCTTTCTGTAGTAACAATCTGGTGTTCTGATTACAGTGCCCTGCACTTGTTTTCAGGCTCACAAACTGAACCACGTACCTAAATATTTGCACCAAAGTCCAGTGGGAACTGATGCCTCTAAGGTTTCAGCAGGGTATGTAGTTCATCTTTAAGTAACAATCTCAAAGATCAGCGCATCTAAAATACCTGCTGAACAATGCTTTACTTAAGCATGTGATGTGCTTAAAGCTGAGCCCATGCTAAAAGTGCTTTGCCGAATTGTGATCTAACCATGTTTCTGGTCGTATTACTCAGTGTCTGGCAGCAACCTCTCTCATTAGAAAGCAAATCCTTTACTGCCTTATAAGCCAATAAAAATTATGCATCCTTGTAAAGAAGGTGTCAAAGCCGAGTTTGCCTGAACTGTGCTTGACAACTGTTTAGAAAGCCAAGCCAAACAAATATTTTCAACCATATTTTGAGAATAATTGGTTTTATTTTTATTGGAAAGTTCTGTTGTTTTATTATGGAAAAATGCAGCATGTTTAAACTGAAGGTCGAGGAATGATTTGACAAGCTTGCATAGAACCCTGTGCAGCAATCAGGGTATTTTGCTCTCATAGAGCTTGATCTTGATTGGGACAAATTCTACTCAGTTATAGCAGGGCACAGACGCTGGAATCCAGAGCTGAATTTTGCAGACTGGCTCCAGTGGGAAGTTAAAGGCCCCCAGGACCTTGCAAGACCAAGTCCTATGGTATCTCTGCAAACATGAAGTAGGGTTCAACAAGCAGTCATGTTAATCTAACAGCTCACTGCCACTGAAGGGTGAGGATTTCACTCCTCCCTGCTTCCTCACTTCCCCGCACTACTGACCTTTCCCGTCCCTTCCTTGCACTGGCTCTGGCACTCACTTGCTTTCCAACTCACTCATTTGACAGACAAAGATCTACTTTGTTGTTGTTGTTGTTGCTGCATTGGATTTTCTGCCAGATTAGTGAGCTCAAGCAGCTCCTGGAAGAGAAGGCAGCACTTGCACATGTACTTGCACAAGGACAGAACCAGTTCAGGGTAAGCAACAAAAGGGCACACAATGGGAGGAAGAAAACTGAAAAGGAAGGAGGAAGACAAGGCTTTCSCTTTCCATCAGCAATGGGCTTTTAAGATCAGCTCAAGCCACTCCCCATAGCCCTCATCTGCTTTCACCTACATCAGTTTTACACCGGTGTTACTCCACTAATTGCAATTAATTACTGTTATGTAATTCAGATCATTAATATCCAGAAGCCCTGGCCATAAGCAGGGTTCCACGGTTAAATAAGGGACTGTATATACACATTGCCCCTGCTCTGAGGAGCTGACAGTCTAATTCAGCACAATGCACAACTGGAAGAGCGAACTATGGAAGATAAAGTGGTCAGGAAGATAGAGATAGTAATTAGAGGAAGACACAACCAAAATTTGATCCTGAAAGACTCACTGCATTGTTTGGTACTTACTCCGGTGAGTCACATGGATTTAATCACTGAAAGTATATCAAACTATTTGCCTGAGCAAAAAGCTTCACTGTAAGTCCATCAACGATCTAGATCTCAGCATGTGCAACAGGCAATTATACCACTTCTTCGTTTCATTTTAGATTCAGTCTCACCAAAGGGCTAATTCTGCACTTCACCTGGATGCAAAAACTCTCACTAAAGCAAACAGGAGATCTGCCTGTGTCTGGAGTGCAGCCGGACTGTGCACTTTGTCTGCCAGTTTTGTTGCAGATAGTTTCTCAGCATACTACATCATCATTCCCCATCTAAATAAACAAGCAAACCAACCAAGAAACCAACATCTAAAATTAATGTGAAAGATCCTGTTCTCTATTATCAGATTCAACCTCCTTCCCCCTCACCCCTGGGTTTTGGGCTGAGCTCTGTGTGACAGTTCTTTATACGAAACATGAAAAATAACTACTTGCCTGTTTTACTGAGTAGAAAGGAAAAACATCATGCATTTCGCCATTATCATTAAACGGCATGGTAAGTGATGGGTAAGCAGAATTTGTGTCTGGACAAGAGAATGTCAAAGCGCTATTTTGCAAAGCTGATTTAAATTTATCACAGTACATATATCTGAGGTACTTGCAGAAATTACAATCCTGATTTAGTATTTACTTAGTTGTATTAGAAAATTTGTTAGAAACAAACCTTGAGCGTTGACAATCAAGACTTCTCTTTCTGCTAGTCTTGCTGTGCCACTGTATGTGGTAAAGGCATGAAACATCCTTCAGCAATAAAACAGAAGTTTGAGCGGAAAACAGAGATGTCCTTTGCAAGAAAAATTATAACACAGCTCTTTGATTTTAGGTAAAGAAGCAACTTTGTGTCCGTCTTCACTAGTAAGCTGTACAGTGCTGGTGTTATCACGATGAAGATAATGTGTCATTCGTCTTTCAACAACATCTTAACTGTAAAATCCACAGCACTGAAAAGTTTTGTTTGGAAATAAAAGAAAACAAGGATGTGTTTTGATGAAAGGTGATGCTTTCCGTCTGAGTCCAAGATATAAGCCACGCAATGGTTACTTAAGTAGCACGGCATGCCATGTTAGACTCTTTAAGTGCCGTCCGTTTCCAGTCTATGATAATTAAAAACAGTGAACTGTATACAGAAATGGTATGGATACATAAAGGTGACTGATACACATGCCAAAGTAATCTGGAGTGTACAATTAAAAGAGTTTTGCARATACTGCACTCATATTCTACTTTCTTGTTGTATCTATCCACTCCCTCATGTTTTTGATCTGTTGTGCACTTGGATCAAAACCAGTAACAGCAGAGAATAATTTTTTTCTTTCGGTCTCAAAAATATAACGAAGGTATAAAACTGTAAAACTACAAAAAAAAAAAAAGCTGCACATACATTTTTTTGAGTGGGGACAGTAAGCACAGGACTGAATTATTTAGAAATTCTGAAACAGTAAGGTAATTAATAAAATTATTTATAAAGAAGTATATCTACAATATTTAATAATTTAAGGCTCACAAGAAACTAACATATCAACGACAATAAAAGTTTTCTGCTATAGGGTTAAAAGCACCAAATTCACTTCACATACTAGATAACCAGATCTGTACTGATCACGAGTGGAGAACTCTGAAAAGTGCTGATCTGCTAATGTTCCTAGTGCTTTAACGATGTCGTATTTCACAGGAGTAAGAAATTCCCTTTCAACCATAAATACAGTTATACAGATATAAAATATATTGGAATAACTTCAGTTTGAAACTACAGTACAAAAAACCTCAACCTCCCTCCCCCCCAATCCATTCATTCTCCACACACACATCCCCCAACTCTTTAATACTAAACTTGGAGCAACTGAATTGGTTACAAATGACCCATTTAAAACCAACCACCATTTGCTAAAATAAGTTTCTACAAATTAGATTTTGCACTGTCATAACTTACCAGCTCCTGCATCATGGAGCGTAGCTTATTCTTAGTCTATTTTAAAAATAGGTGACCCTTTGTGTCATGGAAAAAGAACATAAAAACATGTATTGCTGGAGGACTACTCAGGACAGTGATCAATTTATAAAATATAGCCTGAATTAAAAAACTAATTGGTACCAAAAGAATACTTATAGTAGTAAGTTTCTGACACCAGCAAATCCTTCTGCATCTCTAAACTCTAACTCTCTCCTTTCCTTACAGGTCTGTTTCCCTATTGGTGTCCAGACAGAGAGCATAGAGGGATTTTCTGAGATCTACGTTACTTTTTGCTTTGATATTGGTTTTCTCTAAGGAGCTGGTGCCATTGTTGAACCCCTCACTGTTTTCCAAGTGCACAACAGATTTGTTCAGAGAGTTTCTACTGGGTCTTCTCTTCGCATCTCCCCCCGCTGTGCTGCCCTGAGCACTACTGTGTTCATCTTTGAGGATAGCTTGCTCTTCATGATCAGTCTCTCGGTGGTAGAAGTAATTGAAGTTGGATACAATGACAGGGACAGGCAGGGCGATGGTGAGCACACCTGCAATGGCACACAAGGAACCCACAATCTTGCCCCCCACGGTGACAGGTCGCATATCCCCATAGCCCACAGTGGTCATGGTTACCACTGCCCACCAGAAAGCATCAGGGATGCTGGAGAAATGAGACTCAGGGTCATCGGCCTCAGCAAAGTAGACAGCACTGGAGAAGAGGATCACCCCAATAAAGAGGAAGAAGATGAGGAGGCCCAGCTCCCTCATGCTGGCTTTCAAAGTCTGTCCCAAGATCTGCAGACCCTTGGAGTGCCTGGAGAGCTTGAAGATCCTGAAGACTCTGACCAGGCGAATGACTCTGAGGATGGCCAGGGACATGGCTTGCTGCTGGCCCCCACCCGCATTGCTACTGCCAGCCCCRGGCTGCTCATGGGCCAGCTCGGTGCCCAGGGTGATGAAGTAGGGGATGATGGCCACGATGTCGATGATGTTCATGATGTTGCGGGAGAACTCAGGCTTGCTGGGGCAGGCGAAGAAGCGGACGAGGAGCTCAAAGGTGAACCAGATCACACAGGTGGTCTCGATGACGAAGAAGGGGTCAGAGAGGCTACTGGATGGCTGCATGGGTGCGGAGTCCCCGGTCGTGCCATTCAAACCTCCACTTCGTGGGGGTAGGGGCATGGGCATCTCTCTCTCGTCCCTGAATTCTGGCAGGGTCTCCAGGCAGAAGGTGATGATGGAGATGAGGATGACCAGCACAGAGACGATGGCAATGGCCCGGGCCGAGCCRGAGCTCTCGGGGTACTCAAAGATGAGCCAGACCTGCCGCTGGAACTCGTTGCGGGGCAGGGGCTTCTCCTCCTCTTTGATGAAGCCCTCATCCTCCCGGAAGCGCTCCATGGCCTCCTCACCCAGCTGGTAGAAGCGGATCTCGTCGGCAAAGACGTCGATGGAGACATTGACAGGCCGGCGGAGCTTGCCCCCGGACTGGTAGAAGTAGAGGATCCCGTCGAAGCTGGGCCGGTTCCGGTCGAAGAAGTACTCGTTGCGGAGCGGGTCGAAGTAGTGCATGCGCTTATCCGGGTCTCCCAGCAGCGTGTTGGGGAACTGGTTGAGGGTGCCCAGCTGGGTCTCGAAGCGCAGCCCTGAGATGTTGATCAGCACCCGCTGGTGATGCATGACGCCCCGGTTCGCCGCYGCCGCCTCCTCCTCCTCCTCGCCCGCCGCCGCCATGGCCATGCCCCGGCGGTGCCCCCCTTCCTCCAGGGGACCCATCTCCACCGCCGCACCGGTGCGCGGGGCGCGCGGCGGCGGTTGGGGAGGCGGTTGGGGCGGCGGGGGCGCTCCGCGCGCTGCCGCCTGGCCGTTGGGGCT